>LOJH01042197.1:0-14248 GCA_001685095.1 Ellobius talpinus | reverse complement strand
TTCTTCTTCTTCTTCGACAGGGTCTCCTTATGTACTACTGACTGGGTTGGAATTCACTATGCAGAGAGAGGCAGGCCTCAAGCTCAAAGATCCACCTTTGTCTGCCAACCAAGTGCTGGGATTAAGGGTGTGCACCACCACACTTGGCTCTTTGTCAAGTTTCTCAAACTTGTTTGTGTTTTGGTGTCCCCCAACAGTAGGGGGATCCACAGATGTGAGCCGTTCTACCTTGACTAAAGGTCAGAGAGTTTGATCTTATTTTTGCTCTTTCAAAGTTGTTGACAACAGGTGTGGTTACAAATAAGAGATTCTGACGTAGGGTGTGGTTGATTAGTATTTTGGGTATAGAGGTAGATCCACTCCACCTGAACCAAAGGTCAGAGAATTCAAGTCTATTCCTTATATCATGTTAATGAAATCTGCTGCCTCTCCCCTCCTCTTTTGGTGGGAAGTATATAAGCATTTGGGAAATAAATGTGGGCAGTTCAGTATTTGCTGAATTTCACTCCCAATGCTTTTCTGTGTTTCTGCCTTTTATTTCTCTCTAATCTCTGTTCATCTTGCTTAACAATTCTAATCCTCGCACTCCTACCCTGGAACCAGTGAATTTTGTTGAGGCTGGCTCCTGACAGATAATAATAGTAATACTTTAAGTTGAGGGAATCAGCTAAATGCTAGGAATTGAGAACAGACTAGATAACTGCTAAGAGCTACCCTACCCGCCTCTGTGCTCACCGCACCACTGCCTCCTGTTGGCTTGGATGTTTCCAACATCTTCGCGTCCTTTCTCAGTTACTAACTTCTGAAATGCTCTGGCTTTCTCTCTGTATTCTTTTTTTTTAAAGTCCTTATCCAATTCTTCCTCTTGCACAAGCTTCAACTCCCATCTTCCCTTTTGTTCACCGCTTGCCCCTGTGACCTTTTCTTGCAACTGCGCAAATAGTCACGTGTTGCGTCAAGGACCTTCTAGTATCTCTGTTCTGTGGTGGTCATCGCGAATGCAGTTTCTCCCGGTCTTCCCTGATGAGCTTGCGTGTTCTTTAAAGGCAAAGACGCAGGCTTGTTTTTGTCCACGGCTCAGGACCTGCCACGTTGCCTTTCCACTAGGAGCTCTCTAGAACTGTATACATTTGGATGGATTCGATTCAGGGATTGAACGCCAAGAGCCTTAGGAGTGATGAGCTACGGGTGTGGTAAAGGAATTTGCTGACTGCTTCTGGCGGTTATGATGTCGTCTTTGGACAAGAAGTCCATTTCTCTCTCCTACCTGATGGCGCACACCACCCGGTCTAGGAAAAAGTCCCAGAACTGACTCTCACCAGGATGAGCTCAGGAACTGTTTTTTAACAGCTAAAAGGTGCTCTTAGCTAGCAACATAGCCAGCGGCTGGGAGGAAGGGACAATCCCCAGGGCTGGCTGTGACACAAAGAAATGATCTCAAAAGCTACTGCTTCAGAATGAAGCGCTATGCGTTCAAATGTCCCTTCCCGGCTGTTCCGACTTGCCCGAGTTGGCAATCCCGGGCAACTAAGAAACGCGATGCTGCCTTAAGGCTTCTGCCCCCTAGTGGAAATTCTTGTGCTTCCTTGCAGGGTAGCTATGGCTGTGTGTCATAACTTGCAGTTCCCTCAACCTATCCATGAAGGTGTCACAGCGACATCTCCACAGTTCCTGGTCTTGCTGCCTCCAGTGTTCTGTAACCCTTGGATTCTCCTCATAGTGAACTCAAGCGCCTCTGCAAAGCAGGAGACGGGGCCTCCCCAGGCTGGGCTCAGATTCTTCTGAGCAGTGGGATGTAATCATATCCCAGCCAAAGGAGCTCAACTGAGTCATCCCCTAGAGCCGGGCGGGATCATCCCCTAGAGCCGGGCGAGATCATTTTGTTAGGAGTGGCCCTACTTAGCATTATCTTGGAATCTTTTTCCTTCTCCACCCCATCTGGGAAAGCAAGCACTTGGGAAATATGATGGAGGGAGGGTGAAGCAGAAATGAGGTAAAGACTTGTAGTGGAGCCATCTGGACTTACCGGGTCAATTGTCCTTGTCCCTTTCATTCCTCATGAAAGGACTAATGCCATCGCAGCTGATGACAGCAGAGACCAGGGAGATGAAGCAAGATGGTACTGAAGGATGGTGCCAAGTGCGGGAAAGTGGTCAAAGAAACCACTCATGTCTTGGACTCAGTCTTACTGGTGCATTGTGCTGGCTCCCCTCCCCTCTCACTGCCAGATGGTCACCTAGATGTCCTGGGCAATCTAGTTCACTTGTTCCCGCCTTCTCTTTCCTCCACCACCATTCTGAAACCCGCTTCTTAGCCCCTCTTCTTAGTTCCTCTCTCTTCCCCCAGCCAGTGCAGCAGGCTTGCCTTCTTATGCCAGGCTTTCAGGCTAGACACTTGAAAAGCCATTGTCTGTCTGGGCCCAGGAGTTCATTTAGTACTGGCAAAAGCAAGCTGAGGTAGAGGAGGACATTGCTTCTGCTACTTCCTATTGCTCATGGTCGCCACCACTGGAAAATGTTTATGCTGTGTTCTAGGGACTGGGAAGGGTGCGGCAGGCACACATGGATAATGATGTCAATCACAGCAGGACAAGTGGTCAAGCAAGGACAAGGAAACATGTCTGCATTGACTATCTGTGGGCTTCACATGCATGCTTTGCTGTTCTACTTCCTGGCATTGCAACAGCCCTGCGAGGTACTCGACTCCGTGATCTGTGCTGGCGGGGATGGAAAGGAAGAGAAAAACCCATGACACGAACCTCTAAGGAGTTGGCAATCAAGTCAGAGAGTAGTGCACACACATTCGCCAATATTCACCAGGGCAGCAATGGGGATTTCACACTAGAGTCCATGGAGAGTCTGCATTAAAGAAAGTTAGGTGGGGTTTTTTTTGTTTGTTTTTTCTGGAAGATCCACAATTATTTCAAAGTCACAGTGGATCCCTGTCCCCAGAAGGCTTGAACAGCTGAGCCCTTGTTGCAAGATCCTGATGGAGACCCTGGATTCCCACTTGCTCTCTCTGTGACAGCATATTGCCCAACCACTCTAATCTATCCAGGGAGCAGAGCAAGCCCTGAGCGAGTGACGTCTTGAGTGCTTGTGTATTTGACATAGGCATAGCCTGTCAAGGATTCCAAGACCAATTGGTCTATGGGAAATTGGCAAAGCAGTTTGGGCCAGGCTCAAGAGAAATGACAAAGCTTCCTCTCCCCTCCACCCCCCAGGAGTTAGAGTGTGAGTGTTTATGAATGATTGATCAGCGTGTGCAAAGAATAGCAACTACAGCTTCCTCTTCCTGGGTGTTTACAGTCGGAGACTGCATGTATGCAGAGACCCCTACAGAGGCCAGCCAATCCCTCCCCTTATGCAGTATCTACTAAATACACTGAGGTTGTGAGCAGTGACGGCTCTGTGTTAGAAGCTCCCCTTTGTCCAGCTTTGTTGTCTTTGTGTCTGTGTGTCTTTCCTTTCTTCATTCTGTCGCTGCCCCTAGCCAGGGTTCCAGGACCCAATCGGTGTGGGTTATAGCACCAACCTTTACTTTTTTTCATCTCCAAATAGGGGATAATTTTCCTTATGCTCATCTTGTAGGTAATTATTTTTTATAAGACAGAGTATCCCAGCCTGGAGGTTCAGGCTTGTATCCCACATACTGTGGTGGACAGAGACATGAGGATCACAAGTTCAAGGCTTGCCAGTATTACAAAGTTAGTTAGAGGTCCGCCCGGGGAACTTAAGGAAACCCTATCTCAAAATAAAAGACCTTTTAAAGGCAGTGTTTCTCAACACGTGGGTCATGACCCCTTTTCACAGGGGTCACCTACTACCATTGAAAAACACAAATATTTACATTAGGATTCATTACAGTAGCAAAATCACAGTTATGACTTAGGGTTAGGGGATCACCACAACATGAGGAACTGTATCAGAGGGTCGTAGCATTAGGAAGGTTGAGAACCACTGTTTAAAGATCTGAGTGGAGGCAGAAAAGGCTCACAAGCCCTTACCCCTAGCTGGGGAGTTATTGGTAGTTAATACCTGCTGGGGGGGAGAGAGTGAGTTTTCTTTAAGGGTGTGGCCTCTGGTAGATGTACCCATTCCTCCAGTGGATGACCCAACACCCATGAGTAATCCACAGCACAAATTGAACTCTGTATCAAAAAAAAAGGACATGAAGTTGAGAGGAGGTGAAAGGTGAAAGGTAGGCCTGGAAAGAGCTAGAGAAGGAGAGGAATGGGAAATGAATGTGTAGGTGTGTATGAAATTGTCAAAGAATTAATAAAAATATGATCTTTTAAAAGTATGAGGATACAGTCCAGTGATCGAGTGCTTGCTTACATGTGAAAATCTCGTTTGCTGTGGGACAACGGTTTTACCCTGTAATGATTTATTTCTTGTACTTGTTTAATAAAATGCTGATTGGCCAGTAGCCAGGCAGNNNNTAGAGGGGCAAGGAGAATAGGAGAATTCTGGGAAGAGGAAAGATTCAGTCTGCAATCATCACCCAGACACAGAGGAAGCAAGATGAGAATGCCTCCCTGATGTGAGGTACCAAGCCACGTGGCTAACACAGGCAAGAATTATGGGCTAATATAAGTTATAAGAGTTATAAGAAGCCTGAGTTAATAGGCCAACCAGTTTATGATTAATATTAGACCTCTGTGTGTTTCTTTGGGACTGAATGGCTGCGGGACCAGGGGGGACAGAAACCGCAGTCAACACCAGTTCAAACCTTTAATACCTCAAATAAAACAAAACAAAAACAAATAAAGCAAAATAAAACAAAATTCTGTGAAGCACAATTTATGTTTGTACTTATTGCTTTGTTTTGTTGTTGCTGTTATTATTATTATTATTATTATTTTGCCAACTTGACACAAGCCAGGGCCATCTGGGAAGAGGGAACCTCAGTTGAGAAAATGCCTCCATCAGACTGGCCTGTAGACAAGCCTGTGGGGCACTATTGATTAATGATTGACATGAGGGGGCCCAGCCCAGCATGGGTTGTGCTACCCCTGGGCGGGTAATCCTGAGTTTTACAAGAAAGCAAGCTGAGGATCTGAAGAGATGGCTTAGAGGTTAAGAACAGTCTTAGAAACTGTTTTTCTAGAGGACCTGGGTTCTAATCTCAGCACCCATGGGGTAGCTGATAACCATCTCTAACTCCACTTCCAGGGGATCTGATGCCCTCTTCTGGTTTCTGTAAATACCGCATACTCATTGTGTACAGACTGCACAGGCAAAAGACCCATACACAATAAATTAAAAAAAATCTTCTTAAACAAAAAGAAAGCAGGCTGAATGAGCCATGCAAAGCAACCCATGGAAGCATTCCTCCATGGTCTCTGCTTCAGTTTCTGCCTCCAGGTCCCTACTGCGAGCTCCTGACTAGACTTCCCTTCAGGATGGACTATAAACTATAAGCTGAAATAAGCCTTTTCCTCCCCAAGTTACTTTGGTCTTCGTGTTTATCACAGCAGTAGAAACCTAACAAGGACAATATTTAAAACCAAAACACAAGGCTAGAAAGAATGACAAAATGTAGGACTTATGAAAACCCTAGAGATGTCTAATATTTTCCACGCGGAGACAATGAAATCAAGACTGGGAAGCCGTCCAGGAACAGACAGCCAAGCTGGGGCAGAGCCAAGGCCAGAGAAAGGGCCTTTCTGAGCTCCGTTCCAAACTGTAGGAAAGACAGCCCCTGAGCGTGCAGTCCATCTCTGTGCCTTTGTGAGCCCTTTGTAGCAGCAGACAGGGTCTCTTGCTTCCTCAGCCTCACAGACAATACTATCTGGCTGAGACCAGCCTCATCTGCCTCCTGACTCTGCTCTGCCGCGGCTTCATTTCTGTTCCTTACTCAACCGAGGACTCCCGTGAAAATGGTTGCCTTTTGAAGTTACATCAATACCACATAACTGATGACCCTGTGGGAGAGACTCAGAGATGGTGGGAGCAGCTTGTGTGGAAAAGTGAGCTCTTGATAGTCAGTCTGAACACTGAAAACAGTTGCCACAAGCAAGCCTGTGGTTCAGAGCTGGCTCCTGGCATCTCTGGTGAGCTGGTGGGAGGTGGGCGAGCAGAGACACGCCCTTCCTCGGCTGGTCTCTCCAGCTGTTGCTGGCTGAGTTCTTTTGCTTGCCAGTCTGGAAAGGATCCTGAGAACTCAGCTCCTCGAGGTCAAGCCACTGCCTCTCCCTCTGAGAGAAATGTGACCTGCAGCGTTTCAGAACACTAAGATCCCCTTCTTTAATAAGTGCTCCCAGAGGCAGAACGGTGTCTGGCCACCTGATTATTTTCTCTGGTTCCTACTGATAAGAGAGATGGGAGTTTTGCCTTCTCAAGGTTTCCACTTTGAAGTCCCTGGTAAAGATCTGACCAGAACGGCCCCCTTACCCCATACTTACCCAGCCCCAATAATTTCGGAAACATATTTTTATCTACTTGCCTGCTTGATTACCTCTTTCCCCCACTGTTCTATAGTAGCTGCTACTTGACCACAGGGCCCCTTCCCTGATTCTATTCTAGAGACCCTCTTCTTCTCTACCTAAGAAACATTTCCATCTTTTAATCCACTGACATTTGAATCGCTGTACAAGCACAAGATGTTTAATTTAGGAGCGGTGTCTGTAGGAAGGAATGCTTTGTTCGTTTCCAGAGTGATACAAAGTTGAATTTAAAAAGCAGTGCAACTTTGTTCTTCTAGACGTCAGGGAGATTATGGACTGTACTGCGGAAGCACCCGACTTGGTGAAGCTAGCATTTTGCAGGATTGTGGTTTTTTTTAGCAGTTTCATTTTTTATTGCCCTTCAGAGACACTGTGTGTATGTGTGTGTGTGTGTGTGTGTGTGTGTGTGTGTCTTAAGCTTAGCCCCATTAGTTTCTGAAACTAGGAAATGAGCAGCCATCAAGTGCGGAGCAAGGCAAGGTGTGTTTGTTAGACAAGGTCTCAGCTGCCGTCCTCGGGTCCTGAAGAAAGCTAGCATGCCTAAACCAGTGATTGTGCCCCAGTCAATCGAATTAGCACCTTCCACTCGGACTCACACACCTGCTATTGGAATGGGAGGCGGGAGCCATGCAAGGTAAAAATTTGGAAGCTGCATCACTCAGAACACCACAGCACCAGCTTTTGAGAAAGCATCCCCAGCACCAGGCAAAGCCGCCTTCCGTCATGGGTTGGAGGTACCAGTTGATTGTTATACAGCTTCCTGACATTTGCAACCATGACTAGCCACGTTTCTAGATTACCTAGGACCCAAAAGCCCAGGAAAAAGATGTAATCTCCATTTCTCTCAAGAATGTATATGTACACACACACACACACACACACACGTGCAAATGAGAGTTTGGAGAAAGACCGTGAAGGTTATCCTTAAGAGAAATTTTCTGTAAATAAACGAAAGTACTTGGCGTGGAGTGTGGTGCATGCCCCTAATCCTGGCGCTTAGGAGAAGGCAGAAGAATCAGAAATGCAAGGATATCTTTGGATACATAGTGAGTTTGAGGAGGCCAACCTGGGTGACACGTGGCCTTTTCTCAAAACCAAAAAAGGAAATGTAAATCATTCTGGCAGAATGGCCTGCCCCACCAGGAGACCCAGAATCTCCCAGGTCAAGAGATTCCAGGCAGAGGGCCAAGCTGTCTTTCCACTTCATATCTAGACTACTGCAGTCCCTGACTAAGAATTCTGTTGTGCTCTGGAAGTGTTCAGGAGACTGTTGTTCAAATATCAGAAAGCCACTAACTGTCGCTGGAGTCACCCGATGTAAGTTTCAGTGCCTTCTCTAAGACTTCGGAGACCCAGTCCTGGTAGCCTGGGAGGGAGGCAGCTTTTTGGAAGTCAGCGGCCGCCGCCTCTGATCAGCAGTAAGGGCGGCTTACCCAAAGACAAGGAAAGATGTCCACGTGGTGGCGGACTTCGCCATCTTTGCTTTATAACCTGTTTTACATTTTATTCAAAATACCAAGCTCTGATGTATTTCAGAGTTCTGTCTTGTGGTGGGTTCATCTCCATGCATTTTTCACAGCATTTTCTAGTGACTTGAGGATGGTGCAAAGAAATAAGGAAGAAACTTACAGACGGGAAAGTCAGGAAGATAAAAAGCAACCTAGTCTGGGAGAGGCTAGGAAACGAGACTTAGGAGAAGCGGGGAAAGACGAAAGATAAAGGAAATTTGGTCCTACGGATTCCGAAAAGCCTATTAAGTAAGACGGCGTCCAAGGAGAAGCTAGCGGCGTCCTCCAGAGTGGGGATCAGGCCGTCCTGGAGGAAGCCTCTCGGAATTCAGAGCCGAAGAGAAACCACAAAGGCTCTTTGTTTTTTGTTAGAGCCCTGGCTTGGCTCCTGACCGCAGCAGCGCTGGAGTTCTGAGAAACGGCCTGAGCTCCCCCTACTGGCCTCCGTGCAGAACTTCACCGTCTGGATCCCCAGGGGAATAGGATTACGTAACCCGGCTTAGACCACTTAAGCTTTTTTTCCCTCTTTCCCAAGGTCTTAGTGTCTCCAAATCCTGCTGCTTAAAGCCTGAGCTTGGATGCCCCGGCTGGTTGCCCAGGTCCTAAGGCACAGAGAAGACAGCTATAAGGGACCTAAGCTAATGGGAGGGCATGAAGGAGGGTGATTGAACAAACATTTATTCGAACACGTGTCACACAAATAAAAGTACTTCGAAAAGGCCTGAAAAGGGGGCTTTTTCTGGACTTTTCTCTTGCCTCAAATGTGACGCTAGCATGAGACAAGACTTCTTTGCTTAAGTGGCCGGTCTGCCCGGGTCTAGGACGGAAGCCAACCAAAATAAATTATAAACTGACCCCTGCTCCTCATCCGCTATGGTGCTCCCCCCGCCCCGCGCTTCAGCTCTGCAAAAAACAAGAATTGCAACGATCAGAGCCCTGTAAGAGGGGGGAAAGGAACAGTTCTTCTCCCCCCCTTATCTCCCCCCACCTCTCTCCCTCCTTATTTCCTCTTCTTAAGGTCAATGCAGGAACCCTGCTCTTCCCCTTCCGAAAGGAAACAAAGACCAGCCTTATGTATGGGAAAAGAAGGTTTAGAGGCGCAGGACTGGCGAGGGAGACACAAAGAGGGACCTACAGCGCTGGAGCATCAGGAACAGAAACGGGAGTCTGCAGCCAGACTGGGGCAGCCACAGCCGCGGGGAGCGGTTCTGGGTGAGCAGGGGAGCCTGCTGGCAGTAAGCAGTGGACACGCCCTCTGGCTGTACAGGGGCATCACATGGAGGACCGGAAGGGTACTTGCCCCGCAAAAAGACCTTCTTATGTTCCCCTTCTCTTCAGAGGCTAGAAACCCAAACCTCCTCTTCAAAAATTAGCAATTTGTCGGGAGTGGCAGAAGCCAGCCTGGTCTATCTACATAGTGAGAACCTGTTTTAAAACACAACACAGTCAACTTTTTCTTTCTTCAAAGAGCTGAACCTCTCTCAGAGCAGAAAGAAAATGTCCCTAAAACGTTGTTTAGGTCTGTAGCAGTGGGTTATTTTCAAAGGCTCTGAGTTAACACCGGATAGTTCCCTTTCTTTTGTAGCCCACAGCTGAACAATGGTTAATGGCATTGCAGGCAGCGGTGCTTTCCTGGGGAAACGGCCTCTTGTTCCTCAGTTCCCTCAGGGCATGGGTAGCCGCCTTCCCTTTGTCCGCCTTCCTCTGTCAGCTTCACGGTTTCGCTCATCGCCCGACGAACCTTTAGCTCACACTACCTCCCAGGGCTGACTCCACTCCTGCCCTGTGCTCAGGGTCTGTTGGCACAGACAGGGTGCTGATGTGCAAGGGAAAAGGGAAGGTGTTGCCATGTGTTTGTGAGATTCCCAAGACATCTGATGCCCTGCAGGGATCCGGCAAAACTAGCATATTCCACAGAACTCAAGGGAATTCTTTATTCCGTCTGCAAACCTCCTTTGCAAAATTCCTGGCAAGTTGTCAGCCTCTAAATGAGACCATCTCCCGTCTTGAATAGCCCTTGTCCACTGCCGCTAGAGAAGAGGATTTTAGGCGCTTGTGAGACCATGGGACTCTGCATAATACAAATAATAGTTATTGCCAATGAAAGAGCCCCAACTGAAACCAGAGCAGCTTTGCCTCAGTTGAACGCAAAACAAAAACAAAAACAAAAACCCCCCACCACATTTAAAAAAATAAAGGCAAAAAGAGGAACGCTCTGCGGAAGATGGAATTTCTGTGTTGCAATAGCTGAATGGATTGTAACATTTTCTAAGCTGTTACTCATAAGGTAAAAATGATGCTAAGAAGGAACCCACTCAGCTGCCCCTGCTACTGGTGCCTGCTGCCCGTGGCCAGCAGGGGGCAGGCGTCAGTCAAATATGGGAAATTATGGACAGCTAGCTAGCCCTGTGCCGAGTTGTAAACTGTTTATTTGGCGCTATAAATATCCACTCAGCCTCTGCCTACCCTCATCATAGTCCAAGGTTCTTCATAGGTTTTAAGAGACTACAGAGTTCAAGTAACCAGGTCCTTGACATCAAATTTTCTCTACATAGATTAAAAGCTTGGTAGCGAAGGTTGGTTCTGCACACCCCCACTGGGTGCCGCAAGCTGAGGTTGCCTGCCCAGTCACTGCAGTGGCTTGTCTCTCTGCCTAGGGCTTGACAAAGTCACCCCAAACCGCAAATTGTTTGTGGGGGTGGGTGGGGGTGTTTGGGCTTATATTTGACTCGGAAAAGCAAGCGGCCANTGTCACAGACTCTGTAGAGTCCTCTATGCCGGTTATTCCCTATTCCCCTTTGGTTAGTGAATGTGGGAAAATCCTGGAAATGGAGAGAAGGAAATATTTCCTTAAGCTCTGGACCAGCCTCATGCTTCAGTTCTAGGCATACACACTGAAGAACTGAAAAAAAAAATGTGTCTATGTCCACCCCAAAATCTGTACACAGCTGTTCACTGCACTCTTGTCCATCATGGCCCCAAAGCTGGGAAAATGCCCCCCCTTGACTGACGGTTTATCTAGTGAACGTCTCAGTTCCAGAAATGAATGGAGTACGGAGCTGTTAACAGGATGCATCTTTAAATCTCTAAGCTAACTGAAGGAGTTAACTACAGGAGAGTGAACTGTGTGCTTCCATTTATAGTCCATAGAAACAGAAAATCAGTGAGGGGTTGCTGGGCTGGAGGAAGGGAGAGATGGGGAGGAGGGATTCCTAATGAGAATGAGATTTTTTGGGGGGATGATGAAAATGCTGTGATATTACACCGTGTTAACGGTTGGACAACCTTGTGGATGTATTTTTAAAAAAAACCGATGAATTAGACTGTTTAAGAGAAAGAATTCTACATACGGGAACTGTAATTTAAAACAAATATTTGGACCATAACAGACATTATAGAGGGGAACTCACAGCAACGGGACTACAAAGAGAATATTTGGTGTGGCGGTGTGAATGAGAATGCCACCCCCCATAGTCTCATATATTTGCACACTTGGTCTCCAGTTGGTGAATGGTTTGAGAAAGGTTGGAAGGTGTGGCCTTGTTGGAGGAGGTGTGTCACTCAGGGTAGGCTTTGAGCTTTCAAATGCCTATACCAGGTCCAGTATCTCTCTCTGCCTGCTCTACCAGGTTCAGTATCTCTCTCTCTCTCCCTGCCTGCTGCCCGCAGGTCATGATGTATAGCTCTCAGCTACTTCTCCAGCATCATGTCTGCCTGCCTCTCAACACATTTCCTGCCATGATGATAATGAACTAACCCTCTAAAGCTGTAAGCAAGCCCCCAATTAAATGCTTTCTTTTATAAGTTTGCCCTGGTCGTGGTGTCTCTTTAAAACAGCAGCTAAGACATTTGGCTTCTGGAAGGTATTAAACCAGGCGGAAAACAGAGGTAGCAAAACCCAGAATAGGACACAAGGAAGTTGTCCATGATGCTGAACTTCCTGGTTTCTTCTTTAGCTGACTCAAATGCAAAGAGTTTGCCCCTCCCGTCATGACGGCTGTGTTAAAGGGGTGCTGTTCCACTCACGACAGCAGGGCTGTGAATGGGTGATGCCATGGTGACACCCTGTGCAGGAGGAAATAAGGGAGAACAACAGTCTTCAGGCTCGGGCGACAAGAAAGACTTCACAGTTCTCAGAAAGTGACAAGGAAGGGGGAAAGGTGACAATAGTGACGTCACCAACTCCGCTTCCAGGGCCCTTAGTGCCACACAGTTCCAGCTGTATCGCCATCAAGAGGGCGCGGGCTGACACTCGCCTGTATCATAGCAACTGGGGGAGCTGGGGAAGTCGTCCTGGGCTGTGAGTGAGACCTTGTCTCAAAACAGATAGCAGTGGGGGCTGGGCCAGATAGGTTAGTGGGCTGGGCCAGATAGGTTAGTGGGCTGGGCCAGATAGGTTAATGGAGCTTCCGGGACTCGTGGTAGTGGAAGGAGAGAACGAACTCCCAGAAGTTATTCCCCGACCTCCACCTGTGTTTTGTGGTATATGCTTGCCTCCTTCAGTCACCCACCAATAAATAAATGAACAAATGAAAAAATAATGATGTTCACAGGAGTCCCCGTAACACCTCACAGAGGCTTAACCCATGAGAATCTTTAGGGAAGCCTTGGAAAAGGGAACAACAGAGAAGTAAGCAAGGTCTAGGAAGAACCCCAGGGGGACAGGAGTCCTAGGAAGGAGCACAGTAGAGAGAAAGGACGTGGAAGGAGCTGGAAAAGCGAATTTCCTTATTTGAGTGCTCTTTGTAAGAGCCACCCACGGAACCTGTCTTCTAGTGCCCAGACATAAACAGGGCTCTGTCTCAGGAACACAAGAAGAGTCCTTCCCCTGGGGAATCCCCGTCTTTCTTACATTCATCCAAGTGCCTGATAGAAACAACAATATGTTGATCTCATCGTGTGCCATCAAATCAAAAAATGCTTTTGCTTCTAAAACACATTGTGAAGAAACTGTATAAGATTAAACCTCTGAAATTTTGTGCTTATTGATTAAAATGAAAAAAAATCTTGTTCTGTAATTGTTTATGTTGGCTAGGGAGGAAAATACTTCTAGAGCATGATAAAATATTTTCCAGGCCTGTGTTTTTCTCCAAGCCTAGCCCTTTGGGTAAATGTTACGCATACTAGGGACCAAGGGAATATGTCTAACTGTGTCTTACAAACTTGCTTAATTATAGATTCATCCAGGAGACAGGAATTCGGTAACTAATTATGTAGCCAGATGCTCAAGTGGCCGTTAGCCCTGAAATTCCCCACACTCCCAGCCCTGTATGGAACTGCAAGCAACTGTCCAAACGCCAACTGTTTTTGAAGAAATTATATGAATTTAGCAGTGGCAAGACTGACCTGGGAGCTGGACAGATCTGGACTGAAACCTATGTTATCTTAAGTCAATGTCTTCAGGGACTCTGAGTAGGCGTGTATTGACCATTCGTTTGGACCAGAGAGGATGCTGGCCACTATACCTAATACCTGTTGCTTTAAAAAGTTGCTAAACCTCTCTACATCTAGGTCAGCAAGATACAGAAGAAAACGATAACTTTCAAGGTCATTATAAGGAGTGACTTGAGTCCCTTAAATTGCCTGGGATGTACATTCTAAAATGTTCCTCCGTCCTACATGGAAGACACTGGCTTGGTGTCTGGTGCCTATGAGGGGCTTGGTGAAGGCTGTTGTGTTTGTCTTACTCATAGAATATCAGTTTTCAGTGCTATTACTGGCCTTGATTAGTATTGTGGTCAACTCCCCATTTTGTAAATGAGGACACCGAGCTTCCAAGTGTTTGGTCGCACTGTAGTCAGTGTGGAAAGAGGAATATTGAATTGTTGTCCCTGCATCCTCTGTTTCTCCTTCACATTCCCAAGTGGTTTGACTAGAACGTTGCTCAAGGCATGTTAGACAAGTAGGTATGAGAGGAGAGCACCTTGTGAGCATCCGTGCAGGAGCAAAGATGCCCTAAAGAGAGATGCTTGCATCTTCCCTTTAGTGGTATATTATTTGTGTTTTAACAAATAAAGTTTGCCTGAAGAAAAGTGCAAAGCAGCCATACAGTTCAGGCAGTGGTGGCACACACTTTTAATCCCAACAGCCACATTAGCCAGCCATAGAGGTCAGGCAGTGGTGGTGCACACCTTTAATCCCGGCACTAGAGAGGAATATAAAACGGGAGGAGACAGGTCTCAGTTCAGTCTCAATCTGAGGATTCATGGAAGCAGGATCGCCCATTTTCAGTTTGAGGTAGTGTAGTGATAGGGGAGCGCAGGCCTGCTTTTCGTCCCACCCGGCTCCCGCA
>LOJH01042196.1:1485-15733 GCA_001685095.1 Ellobius talpinus | reverse complement strand
GATTCCCCTCTGTATGCTGTGAATACCATTGGCTAATAAAGAAACTGCTTTGGGTCCATTGCAGTACAGAATAGGGCAAGGTGGTAACTCCAAGCAGAGAGAGGAGGAGAGAGGAGGCAGAGTCAGGGAGACACCATGGAGTCACCAAAGGAGAAAGACGCCCACAGAAGCTCTCTGTAAACTTGCCAGTAGGCCAAAACCTCATGGTGATGCACAGATTAATAGAGGTGGGTTAATTTAAGATGTAAGAAGCTAGCCAGCAATACACCTAAGTGATTGGCCAAGCAGTGTTTTAATTAATACAGTTTCTATGTGATTATTTCGGGTCTGGGTAGCCGGAAATGAATGAGCAATCTCTGCCTACATATCTCACCCTAATCAGAATAGCAATCATTATGAAAACATTAAAGTTGTGAGGGATGGTGTATCTAAAAAGAGGTAGAAGTAGGGTAAATACATTTAAAAAATGCATTCTGTGCACATACCAAAAAAAGAATAGGATAAAAGAATACATGTGACATGAAAGCAGAAGAGGACATTGTGGAAGGTGAGAAAGGAAACCAGTCAGAAGCTGGGAGAAGGAATGGAGGAAGTCAATGTGGGGAGAAGAATGAATTCAAATAAATTATAATGGTACATATGTGTGAAAATGCCATAATAAAATTCATGATTTTGTATGCTAACCTTTAAAACTAATGCACTCACCTTCTGTAAAGCAAATCTTAAATTTGTGGTCAGTTTGTAATATAATTTATCCCTAAAGACTGGATAGAGTTGTTTAAAGCTGTTTTAGAGCCTGGTGCACAATTACAATAGAGTACCTGGCTCAGAATAAGAGGCTAAGACTATTGAAAAATGGAATAAATCTCAAAGCATGAAAATCTCACAAGATCAAATTCTTGGAGGAGATTGTGTGACTATAGAAAGGTAATCCCTATGTAATGGTCACATCCTGGCTTTATGCAGTGCAGCAGCTTTGAATGTTTGGGTCAGAATTAAAGAAATAGGAAATAAAATTAAATCATTTACTAAAGTAATACAAAACCCAACAAAACTTTCATGGATTTCTTGCAAAGACTAACATCAGCAGTAAATAGAATGATAGCAAAATCAGAAGATAGACAAATAATAATTGAGTCTCTGACTTTTGATAATGCTAATAATCAATGCAAAAGGATAATTAGACCATTAAATGAAATGCCAATACCTTTGGAAGAATGAAACCAAGATATAATTATTGTTGAATCTCATGACCATAATGACACTTGCATAGGAGAGGTGATTTCCAGAGGTTTGAAGAAAAAAAATCAAAATGTTAAGTGTTTTAATTGTGACAAATGAGGTCACCTTAAAAGGGATTATAAACAGAACTTTCCCAAAAACATAGTTTTTTCTAAACACAATCCATTTAGAACACCCTTCCCATCTGAATTATGCAGAAGATGTGGCAAAGACAGGCATTGGACTAATAAATGTAGGTCAACAAGAGATATTTAAGGTAATACTTTGCCATCAGAAACTCCTTGAGGGGACTCTTATAGGCCCCTATGCCAAATCCAGTTTAGTCATTTCCTGTCATTGTAGAGGAAACTCCTTGCCAGAGCAATTAGAGAACCTATTATCTATTATAAGAAACTATATTGCTCTGAACAATAGAACATCTATAAAAGAGAGAAAAAATAATTCAGGGGAAACCATAAAGCAAGTATTTTGGCAAAATTCTATAAATGAACCAAGATCAAATTAAAATACAAATAAATGACATTGTCATTGAAGGTCTTGTAGACACAGGTGTAGATGTAACAATAAATTCATTAGAATCTTAGCAACCAAATTTGGGCTCTTCAGGATGTAAATGCTCAGTTTCTAGGAATTGGAACTTTATGTCAGGTAAAGTAGAGCATGAGATGGGCTGGATGTATAGTGCCAGAAGGACAGAGAGGGATATCAAAACCATATGTGCCTAAAACAGCAATCAATTTGTGGGGATGTGATTTGTTACAGCAGTAGAATACTTAGATTAACATTCCCCCAATCTTAGAAACAAATCATAAATTAACATATGTTTCTGGAAAATATTACAAGATAGTATAAAGAATAGTCACCAACCATTCAGGTTGTACAAAAGCAGAGTACAACAGCTTTGATATTTCAAAGGTACCAACATCCCTATCTTTGAAATGGTTGACAGACAAACTTTTATGGTTCTGCAATGGCCTTTAACAATAGAGAAACTGCAGACTTTAGACAGCTGGTACAGGAACAACTAAATGCTCAGCATATTAAAAATTAACTAGCCCTTGGAATTCTCCTGTATTTGTTGTTATAAAGAAATCTGGAAAATGGATAATGGTAACAGATCGAAGAGCTATTAATAAGGTGATTCATCCAATGGGCTCTCTGCAGTCTGGAATTCCTTTGCCTTCTCTATTACCTAAAGGATGGCCTCTTATAGTTATTGATTTAAAAGATGGTTTCTTCACTATATCTTTACAAGAAAAAGACATAGAAAAATTTGCCTTCACAGTGCCTACTTTTAATAATTCTCAGCCTACTAAGAGATATCAATGTAAGAGTCTCCCACAGGGAATGTTATATAGCCCCACCCTGTGTCAATATTTTGTACAGCAACCACTGGAAATGATATATAAATAATTTCCTCAATCTATAGTTTACAATTACATGGATGAAATTTTGCTATCTGATTTAAATATATATACTTTAGGAAGAATGTTTGAAGAAAAAAATTGTCTTGTTGGTCATTACAAAATTGCTCCTCAAGAAAATACAAAGAGTCTATTAACTGTTAGGCTATAAGATAGGTTTACAAAAAATGAGACCCCAAAATGTGCAAATTAAGAGAGATTTATTACAGACTCTTATTTTCTTTTTCTTTTATTTATTTATTTATTGGTTTTTTTTGAGACAAGGTTTTTCTGTAGCTTTAGATTCTGTGATGGAATGAGTTCTTATATACCAGGCTAACTGGCTGGCCTCACACTCACAGAGATCTGCCTGCCTCTGCCTCCAAAGTGCTAGGATGAAAAGTGTGCATCACCAACACCCTACTTTGATTGCATACTCTTAATGACTTCCAAAGATTGCTAGTAGAATTTCCCATCTATGGTACACTATTGGTATAAAACATGATGAATTAATTAAAGAAAAAACCTTAGATGGTAACAAGGACTTAAATAGTCTCAGGAAATTGTCAGTTGAAGCTGAGAGAGAATTGACTTTGATAAAAGAGGAATGACAGAAGGCACATGTGAATTGTACAGATCCAAACTGTAACAGCATTCTGGTCATATTACCCTTAAAACCTTCCCCTATAGCAATTTTAATGCAAAAGGAAGATATTATATTATAATGGATCTTTTAACCATTTAAAATGAGTGAAAAATTAAAAACTTGCAAAAGTCTCTGAGTTAATTCTAAAAGGATAACTGAGACTTCATCAATTAGTAGGAATAGACCCAGCAGAAATTATAGTACCTTTTAATAATGATTTAATTGACAAATTATGGGAAGAAATTGAGCTCTGGCAAAGAACTTGTAGTAATTTTTGGGAAAGATTAACAACTACCCCAAAGCAAAAGAATTCAACTTATAAAGAGAACTAACTGATCTTTCCTTGCATTGTACAGGACATACCAATAACTCGAGTCCGTACATTCTATACTGATGCAAATAAATCAGGAAAGGCAGGTTACTGTTGGAAGGAGGTTGCTTATTCATCTCAACTGCTTAACCCTGAAATAATAACACAGAAACTGTATTAATTAAATTACTGCTTAGCCCATTAGCTTTAGCCTCTTATTTGCTAACTTTTACATATTAATCTAATGCATTTTTAATCATCTGTGTATTGCCACATGGCAGTGACTTACCGGCAAAGTTTCAGCATGTCTTACTCTGGCCACAGCTCCATGGCTTCTCCTAACTCTGTCCCTCTTTCTCCCAGCATACAGCCTAGCTTTCCCTGCCTGCCTAGGTTTTGCCTTGCTATAGGTCCAAAGCAGTTCTTTATTCATTAACCAATAAAAGCAACACATAGGCAGAAGGACCTCCCACACCAGGTTACAAATCAGAAATTTTAAATAAAGTAAATCAAAATTCTGTCCAAAAGTCAGAATTATATGCTATTCTCATGGTACTAAGGGATTTTAAATAACCTCTCAACATAGTTACTGATTCACAAGTTGCAGAAAGAGTTGTTCTACATATTGAAAATGCTGAATTTATGCCAGATAATACAGAATTGACTTTATAATTTATTCAATTACAAGATATAATCAGGAATAGGAATTATCCCAGCTACACAACACACATGTGATCCCATATATGTCTTCCATGTCCTCTAACACAAGGTAATGCAGAAATAGATCAGTTATTGATTGGAAATATGCTGAAGGCCTTAGTATGGCTGGATGCTGACAGGCCTAAAACTCCAGTATAGAGAAGACTCAGCTAAAGCAAGGATGTGTCCAAGAGGAGGTGGTGCCTCCCTCAGCGCCAGAAGTTGACCTCATCTTTTCAGAATCACTTGAAGGTGGATAGTTCTGAGACTGAGATTTGCAGGCATATCAAACTCTGTTTCTGTGAAGTGCAGTGATGTAGACACAGAACTCTGACCCTCCAGGGAACCACTTGATATCCACAACTGCATCTCCCCAGAAGGTTCATGAAAGCCTAGTGAGTTTTGGAAGTATAAAGGTATGGATCTGCCTGCATATATCTCAGTGTTGTGTCCCACCCTCTGAACAACTCCCAATGCACTCAAAAAATAAACAGCTAGTATGAGAGAGTGGACAAACTAGGGTATCTTGGGAGAGTGGGACAGCCTGCCCAACCCACAGATTTCAAGGGTAAATGTAGCTAGCAGGGGCCTCTGGTATGCAAAGAAATCAAACTAAAATGAAAGTACAATTTATGATAACCTTTGGGAAACAGAAGAGGTAGCTCTAAGAGGAAGTTACTAGAGATTACTTTAAAATAAGTCAGAGATATCAAGAAAGTAACTTAAAAATGCTTATTGAAGTACTTCAAAAACAAGGATAAGCTGTACAGAAGGAAAGAAAGATCAAGTTGAAATCAATGAAACAGAGACAAAAAGACCAGAACAAAGAACCAACAAAATGAAGAACTGCTCTTTGAAAAATTAAACAAGACTTTCAAACCTTTAGTGAAACTGATAAAAGGAAAGAGAGAGAAGACCCTAATTCATAAAAGGCACGTAAAATGGGAGGCTTCAGTAAGTGCCAATGAAATACAGAGGACCAGGAAGTAGTGTTTGAAAACCTACATTCAAAACTATTGGGAAATCTAGAAGAGAAAATAAATTCCTGAGTGTATATTATCAAAACTACCTCAAGAATTTATAAACAAGTTAAACTCATGGACAACAAGCAATGAATTTGAAACAAAAATAGGTTCCCAATAAAGGAAAACTCAGGACCACATGGACTCACTGTCAAAACCTACCCAATCTTCCAAAAAGCAACATGAATTACTCACAAAGTTGTGAAATAGAGAAATGAGGGAAGACAATCAGACTCACTGTATGAGGCTAGCATTAAAGTGACACCAAAATGTGCTAAAGAAAAAACTATAGAAAAAAATTTTCCCTGATAAATGAATATACAAATTTTCTCAACAGAATATTTGCAGGCCAAATTCAAGAACACCTTGAGAAGATCACACAGTATAACTAAGTTGGTTTCATTCAAGAGAGGTTGGGAGGGTTCAACATATACAAACCAATGAGTTTCGTACAGCAATACATAAGTACAATCGGAAAAAAATACATAGTCATCTCAATTTCTACAGTGTTTTGAATTTATTGTTTTAAAGTTCTTCATCTCCTCTCTTAGGTTAACTCTTGGATGTATTCTTGAGGCTATGTGAATGGGACTTTTTCTGATTCTTTTTCAGCATGTATACCCTCACGCATGTGCATACAAGCATGTGTGTATGTGTATGCATGTGCTAAAAGGAGGGAAGGACCTATGAAGGGAAAGAAATGGTTCTAATGGAATAAGATATTCTTTTTTGGACTCTGTGAAGATGTGTCTTTTCCAAGGCACCTTCTGGTTGGTTTAATTAAAGAGCTAAATGGCCAGTACCTAGGCAAGAAGAGATTAGATGGAACTTTCAAGAGAGAGAGGAATTCAAGGGGCTGAATCTAGGTACTGGGGAGACTTCAACAAGACACTGAGGAAGTTGGATGCGCAGAATGAAGAAGAGGTAAAAAGCCATGTGTTAAAACATAGATTGATAGAAACTAATTAATTCAAGTTGTAAGAGCTAGTTGGGGAAAAGCCTAAGTTAAAAATCAAGCCTTTATAATTAATAATAAGTCTCTGTGTCATTATTTTGGCCACTAAAAAGATGGACTACTAGAAGGTCGGAACAAGACAGAGTAGTAACAGAAAAAGACAAAATATCAGACATTTTCTCTCATACGAAGAATGTAAAATTAATTGTATACATAGACAGGTTGTGGCAGAAGTTGAAGTATTTTAGAGGAGAAGAAGACTAATAAGAGGTGTAGAAGAGAGTATGGGACAGCAAACAGGAGCAAGGAACAGTGATACATATTATGAAAATGTCATAATGAAAGCCCCACTATTCTACATACTAATTAAAATATAAAAGATACATCCAAATACAAAGAAAAAGATATGGGGAAACAGTTCTCCTACCCTACCTTTCCTCTCCCCTAGAGACAGTGTTCCCCCATTTCCCTTCAGAAAAGAGAAGGCCTTCCAGGTGTATCAACTCAACACAGCATAACAAAATATAGTAAGATGAGGCACAAACCCTCATATCAAGGCTGGGTGAAGCAACCCAGTAGGAGGAAAAGGGTCCCAAGAGCAGGCAAAAGATTCAAAGGCACCCCATGCTCCCACTTTTAGGAGGCCCACAAAAACACCAAGTTCACAGCCATAACATATATGCTGATGACCTAGATCAGACCCATGTGGGCTCTGACTGCAGCTTCAGTCTCTGTGAGCCTTTGAGTCCTTCGTAGTTAATTCTGTGAGCTATGTTTCTCTGTTGTCCTTGAACCCTCTGGTCCCTTCAATTCTTCCCTCCCCCTCTTTTACAGGGGTCCCTGAGATCTAAGGAGAGGGACCTGATGAAGATCTCCAGTTTGGGCTCTCTCTCCACCTAATGTCAACCTGCTTTCTTGTCCAGAATTTCCTGCTGGAGTGGCACCACTCACTATTGACAGAGCGTTCTCATATCAGTCACCAAATGAGAAAATGCACCACAGGCTTGCCCACAGGCCAATTTGGTGGGGGCATTTTCTCAATTAAGATGTATTCTCCCCAGAGGATTTTAGCTTGTGTCAAACTGACATGAAACTAGTCAGCACAATTGATCCCTTGTCAGTTTGGCACACAAACACATCACAGGCTCACAGACTTTAAAATTTGACATATTTTAAAATTCCATTTCTTTAAAATATCCAAAGTCTAAAATTCCAAAATCTCTTCATTGTAGGATTCTGGAAAATCAAAAAAAATCAAATACTTTATTTTAAGATGGAAGAAACTGGACACAATCAAAGTAAATCTAAAATTCAACAGTGTTAAAAGTTTAGTGCTTAAACATTCAAGATTCACTGAACCTCTGGGCCGCAAATCATCTTGGCATTGGCACTTCCCAGCTCTACCATCTGATGTATGTGCAACTTGTCTCCTGGACTCAGGCCAGCTCCACTTGGCACCTGTTGCTGCCCTTGGTGGTCATCTCAGGGTACTGGCATCTCCGAACAGGGGTCTCCATTGCAATTGAGCTGCACCTTCCCAAAAAGCTTCTCCTGTGTTCTCTTCGGGAACTCTGACCCTGCCAGTTGGTTGAAATCTCGGCTTCTCTCCTTAACCCATTCAATTTTGGAGATTTCCCTGCTACTGAGTCTACACCCTCACCAGTAGCCTTTATTGGCCTCTTATGGTACCAAGCCTTAGCTGCTCTTTAAGACTCCTTCATGCCCTCAAAACCAGTACAACCTGGGAAACTCTCACATATTACCATGTTTAGCTCAAGGACAAAGGTCCTTGTCTAGACTGCAGCTTCTGTGTGTTGATCCTGAGGAAACATTTCCCAGAATGCTGGTCTCTTCTTAATCACAGCTAATTCTTCAACTCCAGTTGTCCAGCATCCATTGTACCAGGAAATAAAAGGTTTCATTTTAGTGGCTCTTAATCCAAAATATCACTTGAACAGCCCTGATAGAGTCATTGCTTCTGAAATTTTACAAGCTAGGCCTCCATCTCTGCGCTGCTTTTGGCATTTTATCTTCAAAGCTCCCATGGAACAGTTCGCTGAGCTCTAAGCACTTAAGGGATCTTCTATCCCAAAGTTCAAAATGCCACCACAATCCTCCCAAAAATACATGATGAGGTCTGTCGCAGCATGAGAGGGACCTTGCAGGTGTCCAGACAGAGAAGCAAATTGCTAAGAGAGAAGAATGAAACCTCAATTTAGATGGTTTCCTCAACCTAGCTCAGACTTGGAGAGTCTGATGCTAAGTGGTTCATTGCCAGCATTTTTAAAACACAGTACAATGTATAAAAAAGTTTCCTGGTGTAATATACTCCCTGGTGCACAAGAACATGTAATTACATCAAAACTCAACTAAGGGTTCATGCCATTTCTGCCAGAAAGATGAGTTCACGAGATAGGCTATCTGTATTAGTTTAAGGGCTTATGGAAGGATCTGGCCTGGTCTTGATCCTATAGAGAATGAAGAGGTCATTTGGGCCTACTCGTAGGAACATGGGGGAGTCTCTGGCTGTAAAGGTCATTTAGATTACTGGTCACCTCCAGTCCTGGTTGTAGAAGCTTGATAAGGCCTGGCCCAAGAAAGAAGACAGATCACAAGGCTGTTAAACATCTCCATTCCCAGCTTTCTGGATGGAAAAACGGGTTTTTCATCTTCCCCATTGGAAATACAATCCCTTATGTTTAAAATTCCTGGTTTCCCTGGATGTCTGAGGGTGGAAGTACTTTTGTGCTCCCAACAAAAGCAATCTTCCACAACCTGGTACCAGTTTTTGTCATAGTAGGGCTTTCTGTTGCTGTGAGAAAATACCATGACCAAAAAGAGACTTGGAGAGGAAAGACTTTATTTCTTCTACAGCTTGTAGCATCTGTCAGGGAAGTCAAAGCAGGAACTTTAAGGCAGGAACTAATACAGAGGCCTTGCAGGAGTGCTGATTTCTGGCTTGCCCACAGGCCATTCTGGAGGGCACATTTTCTCAGTTGAAGTTTCCTCTTCTCAAATGACTCCCACTTGTGTCAAGTTGACATAAAACTAACCTGCACGAATGAATTGTTGATTTTGTCATTGTTTGTAATAATAAGCCATAAGAAATATCCTCTCGCATAATTGTCTAATTGTCTTTATTTGAGTGATTGTACGAATAAGGTAAGATGAGTAGCAGGAAAGGTAAACAAGATACCTAGCCTATTCTTCAAAGGAAAGAGAAGCCCAGTACATGTTTCTGGGGAGTTTGAAGAGAGCCTGTCAGCAACATTCTTTCCCTCTTCAGAGTCTGTGAGAAACTGAAATCTTAGAAAAGAGAAACAGAGAAAATGACATCGCCTTCCTGTTGTAATTAACAAGATGTCAGACCAAGTTTTTACTATCACAGTAGTAAAACTTTAACTTCAGGTAGAAAAGAAACAAAAAAAATCAAAAATGAGAAAATATACTGGCAAGTGTAGAAAAATAGCAAGAAAGGGAGGGTTGTGACTGGGACAGAACGAACTGATTTGGTGTGGGTGTCTTGGAATGATCTCATGGAAATATCTCTTTCCAGAGCTGACTTCAGGGTCTGAGCCATAACTCAATGGCACGGTAGAAGCTGGTGTTAAGACATCCTCAATGAAGGAGAGAAACTGAAGAACTGAAGTTCAAGAGGTGGTTGGGAAAGTCCCCCATAGTTTGTTTAAGCTTAGACAGGGATGTGAGTTTTCTTCCAACTACAACGTTATGGTTTGAATCCTTTGCCCAGGCTTGATATGATCAAATTTATCACTTCAAAGTGATCACTTGTCTCCTGGGTGCAAAGTGCAAGGAGGCCAAAGGCTGGAAGGACTAAAGGGCAGAAAGGCTCACCTTCCAGGTTCTACACTGTGGAGGCAGGAACTGAGGGTGGTTTGCTCTGGCATGCCTGGAATTACACAGAGAAGCCATCTGAAAAGAGCAAAGGCTATTTATCCATAGTGTTCTATAGTGATTGAGTCACCTATTGTCCTTTGTGTTTTGGCAGAGAAGTGGAAAAGCTTTACAAGTAGAAAAAGGGGAAAGCTTTATGTAAGTCATTGACTATGGGCTTTGGGTATGAGGAAACCTAGGGTGTGCAAACTAGGAACAAGATAGCCTATGGGGTAGGTTATGGTTGTACATTAGTTTTCTCTAGATTGTCATATATGGAAGGACAAAATCACAGAAGATGATGAATCAAGTTCTGATTGCCCAAGGCCAATTATTATAGAAGCTGTGGTTCAGCTTCCTAGGTTTTTGCTAGAGACAAACACCTGATTTCCTTCCAGTCTAGCATAGCAGGACTATCTATTCACAGACAAGATAATGAGTTTCTTGAGCAAGTTGCTTCAAATCATGGTCAGCATTCTGTGTTTGTGTGTGTTCCAGCCGTATCTGTTTGCAGATCCAGCATCTCAGACAGATGGTTTAGGAGGGGAAAAAATGTGGTGATATTTTGTTTGTGATCTATAAAATAAAGCTTGCCTAAGAGTTCAGAACTAGCCACTAGTTAGCCATTAAAAAAGCCAGGCAGTGATGACACACACCTTTAATCCCAGCACTCGGGGATTAAAGCAGAGGCAGAGGCAGAGGGATCTCTGGGAATTCAAGGCCACCCTGGGCTACCTGAGATTGATTGAGTGTAAAAGAGAAACAGAGCCAGACAGTGGTGGCTCACATCTTTCATCTCAGCACTTGAGAGTCGCAGACCTTTAATCCCAGTGCTAGGGAGGAAGAGACAAGAAAGAATATAGTTGGACAGAGAGAGGAATATAAAGTGGCAAAAGACAGGAGCTCACTGCATTCAGTCTGAGGACAATGTCATCAGAGATTACAAGCCTGTGTCCCAGGCCTCGGTCCCTAAAACTCCTTTTCACCTGGTGTGTCAGTTACTTCCTATTGAGTGGCATATATTTTATTGTATTTTGTCCTTGTTGCTTACTATTCTTTTCTTTCCTTAGAATTATAAATTCCCAGTTTAAATTATTGTAATCATGAATATTTTTGGAAATTGTTTATACTTCTTCAAAAGCGGATCATTTTTCAAAATTCTTGAGGCAATATCTCTTAGTTACATTTATCTCTCCATTAGAACTCACAGTTACCACATAAGCATCTCTTATTACTTCAGAATACCTGAAGACATTTATTATTTAATTGCATGTAAACATACAGATAAATACATGAATATGTGCTTAATAGTTTCAGAAGAAAACCTGATCCAGATGCCGGTGCAGCCTAATGGACAACATGAAAAGCAGCAAATTTATCACTGTCCTGTTGAAACTTTTCAGTAAGGCCATATTTACAAACATCCATTGAGAAGCTTCACTCTATGAAACTTACCGAGAACTGTGTTCTGTGAGAATACGAACACTGTTAGAATACTGACTAAAAGCTTAATGCTCAACATTGAAATGTGTGCAAAGTCAGAATGACTCTATCAACTCTGAAATAAAATCCCTTCCACTCAAGGAAGCAAACAGCAACAGAAGGGCAAATCAGCCCAGCTCAGTAGTTTTTAATCTTAGTATCCATCCCGTGAATATATGCATCATCTCAAATCACACTGTGTGCGGGTGCACGTATAGGTTTCCTTCCTCTTTTTTATTTTCTTTTTTAGACTTATTTCTTTAATGTGTATGAGTGTTTTGCTTGCATGTATATCTGTGCAGCATGTTTGTTTCTGGTTCCCACAGAGGTCACAACAGGGGCGTTGAATCCCCTGGAACAGGAATTCTAGGTAGTTGAGAGCCGGTTCTGGGAATGAAGTCTGGATCCTCTGCAAAGGCAACAAGTACCCTTCCCCACTGAGTCATCTCTCCAACCCCTATGGTTTTACTTTCAAATGAGTATAGAATAAACGGACTCCCAACAATTTCCCAATGAAAGAAAAATCAAATGTTTTAGCCTTAGCCCACTCAGTGTTTTATTAAAAAGATTAATAATTTATAGACATCTGGAAAAGTCTCTTGCCTTTATTGCAATTATCAAGATGGATGGATAGAGCTAAAAAGTATTTCCCAAGTAAGGCAAGTTCTACTATTTTAAACATATTTATTCTTTCTTAAAAGGCTCTGGGCATGAAAAATTACATGGACTTCAACAACACAATGAATCTAAAAAACTTGAACAGATCGAGGTTTATTTTCCATTCTCTCAACACTCTCTACTTAAGAGAAAATTCACTTCTTCACACTTCTCTCCAAGGTGACCTCATTTGGTAAGGTGGGCTTACAATTACCGTTTTTTGGTTTTTTGTTTGTTTGTTTGTTAATTCTAAAACATCAGAGAATTGTAGTTGTTTTGGCAATGGCTCATTTGTGTCAGTACTTGCTTTTTATGTGAAAAACTTTTATGCCTACTCTCCACTTCAGGGTTAAAAAATATACCTCAGTTGGTAGAGTATTTACCAAGCATGCACAAATCCCTGTTAGTTCCCCAGCATAAACCACGGAATTTGAGGTCAGCCCCTATAGGATGCATAAGACTCTTGTCTCAAAAGAATAGATAAATGAAATAGATAAACCCTCTTGTTCAGTTTTTGCTTATATCATACTCTGGGAGTTCCTTCTAGCCCAAAAAATATTATTCATTCCTCACATATCAAATGAGAAAATAGTCCTTAAAAGATTACTACATGCGAGGATCTAAAATTGTAAGAATTAATTCCACTGTTTCTAGTCACAAGAAGTACCTATGGGAGAAGTAAGTGAGGGCAGCAGAGTTGCATAAACATCGTAATTGTGATAGGAAACAAAGGGCGTTTTTTTCCTGATTTGGCAGAATTTAAGATTTTTCCTAGAGGCAGTAGCATTTTAAACATTTTGGGTTTTTCAAAGAGGAGTTAAGATGCTTTTTAATGTTTTATATCAATTTAGCTTATAAGCCCCTTCAAATTGGTACTCTTTTTTTGAGCTATATAATTTTTCTCTGCCCTCTCCCTTTCTCTCCATCCCCTTCTACACTCTCTCATGATCCCCAAGCTCCCAGTTTACTCAAGAGATCTTGTCTTTTTCTACTCCCCATGTAGATTAGATCCATATATGTCTCTCTTAAAGTCTTCTTTGTTGTCTAGGTTCTCTGGGGCTATGAATTGTAGGCTGGTTTTTCTTTGTTTTATTTCTAAAAGCTACTTATGAGTGAGTATATATTATATTTGTCTTTCTGGGTCTTAGTTACCTCACTCAATATGATGTTTTCTAGATCCATGCATTTGCCTGAAAATTTCAGGATGTCATTATTTTTTTTCCACTGTGTAGTACTACATTGGTAAATGTACCACATTTTCTTTATCCATTCTTTGGTCAAGGGGCGTTTAGGTTGTTTCCAGGTTCTGGCTATGAAAAATAGTGTTGTTATGAACATAGTTGAGCATGTCTGTCTGGTATAATTGAGCATCCTTTGGGTATATACCCAAAAGTGGTATTGCAGGTCTTGAAATAGGTAGTTACCTGATTTTCTGAGAAATTATCATACTGATTTCCAAAGCGTCTCTACAAGTTTGCACTCCTACCAGCAATGCAGGAATGTTCCCTTTACCCACAACCTCTCCAGCGTAAGCTGTCATAAGTGCTTTTGATCTTGGCCATTCTTACAGGTTTAAGATGGAATCTCAGAGTTATTTTGACTTGCATTTCTTAGATGGCTAAGAATACTGAGCATTTCCTTAAGTGTCTTTCAGGCATTTTAGATTCATCTGTTGAGAGCTCTCTATTTAGATGTGCACCCATTTTTTTGTTTGTTTGCTTGCTTTTCAAGACACGGTTTTTCTGTAGCTTTGAAGCCTGTCCCGGAAACTACTTCTTGTAAACCAGACTGGCCTTGAACTCACCAAGATCTGCCTGCCTCTGCCTCCCAAGTGCTGGGATTAAGCACAAGTGCCTCCAAGTTCAGCTTGTACCCCATTTTTTTAATTGGATTATTTGTTCTTTTGATGACTAGTTTCTTGAGTTCTTTGTATATTTT
>LOJH01042195.1:3713-14248 GCA_001685095.1 Ellobius talpinus | reverse complement strand
CTGCCTACTGCCACCAGGGATCTTGCAGCATTTTTAAAAAAAATCATAAAAATGGCCAAGCTTTCCTTACCTCAAGATCAGCTCCAGGAAGCAGGCAGTGATCACATACCTTGAGACCCTGAGACCTTTAAAGGAAAGCAGTGGCCAAGAGGGCACACAGGCTTTTCAAGTAGTAATGGAAATAGTAACCCCATATGCCCTCTGGGAAACCTGAAGATTCTATGCTGGGTTGGTGGGTCCTAAAAACAAAGTGCCAAAAAATAAAGAAATAAAACAAGAGCTAGGTGTGTAGCTCAGTGGTGGAGTGCTACCTTCTAGGCAAGTGTCCTACCACAGAGCCATACTTCCAGCCCTTCACTGGCAGATTCTAGGCAAGTAGTCTATAACCGAGCTACATCCCCAGCCTTCTTTAACTTTTATTTGTAATAGGCTCTCACTAAGTCATCCAGGAAGGCCTGAACTCTCAATCCTCCTGCCCAATCTTCTGAGTAGTTGGAATTATCTGTCTTTTAAAAATAAATAAATAAATAAATAAAAGCTGGGGTACTAGTATATACCTGTAACCTCAATAACTTCAACACTTGCAAGGTTGAGGATCAGGAGTCAAGGTTAACCTTGGTTACAAGGAGAGTTCAAGACCAGCCAGAGTTACATGAGATCTTGTCTTTAAAAAAAAAAGAGTAAATTACATTTAGAACTTAGCCAACAATCAATCAAAGCCATTGTCATAACCAAAACCTCATAGGAAAGGACACTGTAGAGACTTATTTCTGTTACTTCTGACAAGATTATTCTTCTTGCTGAGTGACGCTGAGCCTGAGTCCTCACTGTGTATCGTGCTTGTGACACTTGACACTGAAAAGCACTCACCTGGAGGAAAACATGAAGGCTGGCCCAGTGGGTGCCTGTGGAAGGGCTGGGCAGCCAAATGAGCACAGAGAAACACTACTGCTGGCTTAGTTGGACACGAGGAGTTCACCTTCCTTCTTCAGTGTAAGCCTTTATCAAGATTAGGAGAGGGGGCCTCCACCAGGCACCTCCATGCAGAATATGATGCGGCACTGAACACAGATGTTACCTCTTTATTCATCATGATCAGTTGTAGGAAGAGCAGATTCCCAGCTGAGCTGAATGAGGCATGGAAAAGCTAAGGTGATCCACCAGCAGCCAATGAAGCAACGCTGTGTTCCCCTGGAACTGCTCCTTTTACACCAGGAGCTAAGGGCTGGAGGAGAGGATGCAATTGGGAGCAGGAGTCATCAAGTTGCTTTTAGCATGAGAAGGTGGTACTGTCCCATGCTGGTTCTGCTCAACAAGAGGCTTTGGACTGTGAGAACTTCTGGCTGGCCAAGAAAAAAGGAGAACAAGGAGGGGAAACCCCAAGCAAGCACACTGGAGGGAGAAATGCTGCTCACTTTCTGCCCAAAGTCAGGAGACTGGCAGGGGATGGGACAACAGCATGTCTCCTTTCTGTAGCCAGCTAGCAGGGGTAGGAGGGGCGTGGAACTACTGTTGAAGTGCACTTTGTTTGAAGTAACACTGAGGACAAGGTGTCAGCGAAACACACACCTGCAGAAACTGGGCCTCTCAGAATGAGAAGTCAAAAAAACTTTTGTTCCGTTTCACTTGTTTTATGAAAGCAAGTCTATGTCCCAGTGTCTCTGCATTACAGACAGCCGGTCTCCCCGCTGGGAATGTTACTGTGCTGGCCCTGACACTCCACCCTGTGTGCTTTGGGAGTAGTCTTTTTCTCCCTGAGTCATACTTTTCTGGACCCCTTCCAGCCCTCAAGCTAAACCTGTAATACCCTAAAAAGGTAGATGAGCAGTGCTTCTAGGATTGAAGTCTTTCTCCACCTACTGGAACAGAAGGTGGGGATGTTTCTATCCTAATGCAAAAACAGACCTAGGAGACAATGTACTGGCATGTTTGATAATTTTGAAATAAAAACAGTGTGTGTTGGAGGGTGGGGTAGGGTAGAGAGAATAGGAAGGAACCCTTTCCCTTGTTTGTGGTTTAACAAGCCGTTCTTAGTGTTTTCTGTTCTTTTAAGGGTTGCAAGCAGCTCTGGAGCTTAGCCATTCAAATACTCCTCCGAACCCATAGATACATCTACAAACTCCAGAGGGGTAATTTTTAGAATTTGGGCTAGCAAGTTGGCTCAATCTGTAAAGGCACTTGTCACCAAGTCTGACACAGAAGAGAACTAGCTCCCCAAAGTTGTTGACTGACACATGCACACAGCAGCAAGCATGTACACACACATACACACACACAAATGTAATAAAAAATTAAAATAAAATAAAAATTCAAAATTCCCCAAAGGATGTATCTGGGGTGGGGGGCAGAGGACTCTTATTGGGTAAAGTACTTTGCTAAAACCTATGGTGGGCACACCTATAACCCCAGTGACAGGAAGGCAGAAATAGGCAGATCCCTGGGATTTGATGGTCAAGTCAAAACAGTGAGCTCCAAATTCAGTGAAAAACTTTGTCTCAAAAAACAAGGTAGAGATCAACTGAGAAAAACACTGACATCAATCTCTGACCTCCACATGCACTTATATATAAACCCAAACCAAATGCACACATGCATGCACACAATTTTTCCTCTATTCTATCTTTAATATTGCCTCCAGAAACTGTAAGAGAAGCCCTATATTCTCCAGAGAACCCACCCACCTCTGAGCAGGGCTCCCACTGGAGATGTGTCCCAGGACAGAAAGGAAGGCCAGCCCATGCATGTTTGGAAGGCAAATAGCATGGCACTACATAGTCACTCAGTTAGACCGCTCCACTAGAAATAGGAAGAGAGAGGCTCCACGGGGCATTTGGGCCTCCTTCCCAAGAACCAGAGAGAGGGACAGTTTTACAGCCTGTCCAGGCTGAGGCTCCACTGGGCCCCAGGCTGATAGGAACAATCTGCCCCACTGACTGCTTCCATGGAAACAAGGTCAGGCTGGCAATAACAAGGCCCAGCTTTAAAAGAGCCACCTGCCTCCAGGAAGCCAGGCACATTGCCCTTTCCCTTCTGACTTTTCAAATCTTCAGTATGAAAACAAAACAGGGGAGCAGTAGACCATGAGAGATATTGGACCCTTACAAATGAGTCCTGACCCACTAACGAGATATTAATGGCTGTGTGGCTCTGAGGAAGAATTACCCTACTCTGAGTACGAGTCTGCTCTTGAAGAACAAGACAAGGTGGGTTACTCATACTGAGACAGCTGTGATAGCTTCAGCTATTCAGGAGCACTCTTGGACCAAGGAGGGGTCAATCAGAAATATATGGATAATGGCATACAGAAAGCACCAAGTACACATGGAGCATCAATGTACTGAATCATGGACTGGGGCGGGGGGGGGGATATGAGATGTTCCAACCTTCCCAGAGCTCAGAAGCTTTAGAGAAAACACATACCGAGCCTTGGTGAGTGGAGGAATTCAGTGGGGATGTAAAGAAATTTGAGAGGAGATCTAAAAGACCAAGGTCACAGCAAGCACAGGGCCTGGTTTCGCAGGCACTATGGTCCTCTTCTGCCTTGTCCCCACAAGAGCAGGGACAGCACCTGACCTGTCACTGGATGCATTTCTCTGAATAATAATACGCAAACCATCTCCCTCTCATGACACGAGAGAAACAAGTCAGGTTTACCCACACAAAATCCTCATCCTTCATGAAAACAGTTCACACTCAAGTGAGTGTACTTGAGCCATGTGACCAGAGAAGCCTAGCCCTACCATTAGCCCATCAGGTCACTAAGCAGTGGAGGATAGATGGCTTTTATCAGGCTGGAGTATAGAGGATGGAGGATGGGGATTCTGAGATAAATACAATTTGACTCATCATTCCGGGGCAAGTGAGATGGTTCAGTGGGTATAGGCAGTTTTCCCCAAGCGTGAAGACCTAAGTTTGATACTCAGAATCTACATGGTAGGGAGTGTGCTAATAAAAATTTGTCCTCTGACCTCCACATTTGAGCTACAGCACATGTGTGCTCCCCTCCAACACCCCCAAATAAACAAACAAAACTGTAAAATGTAAATTATCACTCTCCATGGCTGGGCATGATACACACACCTATAACTGAAGCACTCAGGAAGGTGAGGCAGACCAGCCTGGCTTACACAATGGGAATTCACAAAACGCTATACTGCTGAACCATGTCCCTCACTGACAAGATTCTAGGCAGGTGCTGTATTATTAAGCTATATCCCCTGCCCTATGGCTCACTCCAACCATGTTCCTGTGGGTACCAGCAGCAGCCAGCCAGAATACTGACTAGGGAATGCAATGCAAGTGCAGCAGGGCCTCCTGAATCCATGTACTTTCTTCATCTCTAGTCCAGTTTGCTCCCCCACTGCCACTTGGATGCCTTTACCACTGTACTATACTTACTAGCCTGTGTCACAGACAGACAGACACGGGGGGAGCCTTTTCTTCCCCCAGAGCAGCGCTGATGCTTGCTCCTCTCCTTGTAAAAAACACACAGCAAATCCTGCTGTACTTTGGCTGTGGCTGACTTGAAAAAAACCACCAGTTTGCTTTGGAAAAGAAGTAGAAGGGAAATCTGGAAGGAGTCTTTGGGTCGATAAACACCTCCGGCCTCCCTTCCCCAGCCTCTGGCACAGCATTTTCCTTTGCTGGAAGCACTTTCTGGGACATGATTATGACTCTCAAGAACAGGGAACCAGTGGCCTGGGGACAGGGAATGAAGAATGAATGACCAGAAGGTGCATTAGCAGTGGGAAGAAAATGCCATAACATGTGTTTCCCATCCACTGAAACAAGCAGCAATGAGATTGTCCTAGCTTGGCTCGATGGTGCGTTGCACACTTGCCATGAAGGCATTTCTCTCTTATTGACTGATACACAGAGTCTCAGCATGTAGCTCAGGCTGGCCTTAACCTTGCTATGTAGTCCAGGCTGTCCTTGTCTTGATCTTCCTGCCACTCTAGTGCTGGAATTACAAGTATATGTCATCACACCTCACTGAAGTGTGCATGTGTGTGTATACACATTTATGTGTGTGTGTAAACACTCATGCTTTAGTATAGAGTCTAGAGGTCCACTTCAAGTGTTAAAATGGGGTCTTGTTATTTGGCCCTGCATATAACAGGCTGATCCCAGAGTTTCTAGACTTTCTCCTGTCTCCCTGTCCCATCTTTGAAAGCAACGTAGGGATTACAGGTGTGTGCTGCCACACCCTGCTTTATGTGAGTTCTGGGATTGAAGGCAGATCCTCATGCTTCTGTAGCTCTCTCTTTACCCACCAAACTGTCTCCCCACCCTGTTGTTTTGTTTTTTCTGAGACAGGCTCTTCCCATGTAGCTTTCCACTTGCCATGTTCCTGCCTCAACTTCCTGGTAATGATTTTCTTCTTAAAGTGCTTGGTTTTCCTTGTTATTTCATCAACAAAGGTGTTTATTCTGGCTGCACTGCTTGGAAAACATTCATTTGAATTAAAAACGTGTATTTTTTAGAAGTTTTGGGGGCATATGTTTGTAATTCCAGCACTAGGGTGGCAGGAAGATCAAAAACTCAAAGATAGCCTGGACTACATAGCAAGGTAAGTCCAGACTGAGCTACATGCTGAGACCCTGTGTATCAATAAAAGGAAAAAGAAAAAAGAAAAACAGCACATATAAAGACTTCTCTAAAATAAAAAAGACTGTCAGTGTTTTTAATGCCTAACTTTGGCGGGAGGCAGTCAAGGACAGATTTTCCCATTTCTATCTACCCTATCATGCAACCTGACCCGCAGGTAGGTCAGAGGGACCAGGGTAATTCTGAATGGATCTGAAACAGGTCCATTATTGGTTTGGTGTTTTGTTTTGTTTCCTTGAGACACAGTCTTACCTAGCCTAACCTGGAGTTCTTCATCCTCCTGACTCAGCCTCCCAAATGCCATGATGGCAAATGTGCATCACTGAGCCAAGCTAGGACAATCTCAGGAACAAGTGAGTACATTTGTTTTTCAGAGTGAAGAGGTCGTGATTGATTATAGGAAGGCTTCTTAGGCCAAGAGCCTAAGCATGAATTATCGTGCTCTAAATGGGCCCTGGGATCTCAATAGCTGAGAGGCAGGCTAAATATGAATTCATCATTAACCAGCCAGGGAGTGGGGAACAAGTGGGAGGACCACCAAAACAAAGCAGACTTCCTCCATAAACATAAACAGCTTTTAATGACCCTTAAGTTACTTTTTAAACTTTTTACACAAGAAAAGTGGGAATTATTTTTATTAAAATCAGTAAAACGCTAAAGTTTTCCTAAGTTATGGTTGGAAGACATAAATGTTTTGAAGTTCGGTTTTGTTTTCCAGGGCTGGAGATGGAACCTGGAGCAGAGCAGATACTCTACTGCGGACTATCCCTTCAGCCCCTTACTGGGGGATTCTAAGGCAAATGCTCTCCTGAGCTATGTCCTCAGTCCACAATGGTTATTTTCCAAAGCTTGGTTAAAAATTACAAAGTCTCAGCTGGAGCTGGATGGCACATGCCTACAATCTCAGCACTCAGAAGGCAGAGGTCATCTTTTGATTCCTTAGGAATTTGAGCCCAAACTGGAAGGAATTTGAGACAAAGGGAGGGAGGGAGGGAGTAAGGGAAGCAAAAACAGGAAGGAAGAGGAAGGCAGGAAAAGAGAGAAGGAAGAAAGGAAGGAAAGAGGAAGGCAGGGAGAGAGAAAGGAAAAGGAGGAAATGTTTTGAAGGTAGACCACAATTATATGAATAAACCTTGAATGTTTTTATTTCTGTTTAAAATACACATATGTACGTCCGTACACCAGTGAGTAGAATCAATGAATGTTATATTCATCTTTAATTTGTAACTGAAACTGTCGCCAACAGTCAAGAAAATTTAAAGCTGTTAAATGAGGACAGTGGATCCTTTCTCCTTTCTAACACTGGGAGTGGCGACATGAGGGAGGTGCACACATGCCATGGTGTGCACCTGCGGCAGTCAGAAGACAGCTTTGTGGAGTCAGTTCTCTCCTTTGTGTACACACACAGCTCAATCCCAGCACAACAGGGGAATCTCTGAGTTCAAGGCCAGCCTGGTCTACAGAGTGAGTTTCAGAACAGCCAAGGATACACAGAGAAACCCTGTTTCAAAAAAAAAAGAATATTTTTTTAAAGAAATGCTAAATGAGAAACTTCTTTCTTTCTCTTTCTTGTGGATACTAAAGGTGTCACTTGGGGCCTCACCAATGCTAGTGTTCTACCATAGAGCTGAGCTACACCCCAGTCCTTCTAAAAAAAAAAAAAACACTGTAATTGGCCTGAGTTCTCCAGTCCAGCCTTGAAATCTTGATCTCCCACCTCAACATCCCGAGTAGCTTCATGTACCACCATGCCTAACTACATATGTAGATTTTCTTAAATTTTATTTGTTAACTGGGGGAGGGGTACGTGCCACAGGAAAAGTGTGATGATCCACTATGGTTTCTGGTGGTTGAATTTAATTCATTAAGTTTACATGGCAAATACTTTTACCTATCCAACCATCCTCCTGGCTCAGGTTTTTAGTCTTCTATTCAAAGGGAAGCATATTGAAAGTTATATTATTAATACAATCTTAATATCACAATCATTTTATCAATTTTAATTTAAAAGAAACCATAAAGTCCATTAAGAAGTTCATAACCATTGATAGTATAAGAATAGTGCCTTGATATTGTTTATCTAAGAAAAATGCAAATACCCAGTTCCAAATTATCATTATTTTTTAAAATTCAAATTCAGGACGAAGGAGATGACTCATCAGGTAAAGGTGCTTGACATCCAAGTCTGATGACCTGAATTCAATCTCCAGAATCCACAGTGAAAAGAAACAATCTCAGAATGTTCTCTGACCTCCACATGCACACTGTGGCATATATGCATACAATAATAATAATATACTCAATTATTTTAAAACCCAGTTCACTATTAAAGCAAAACACAAACAAAAAACTAAACTAAAATGTCCACTTAAGTATAAATACAAAGGCTCTGTAATTTTTTTCAGTGCCCCCAGAACCTCTAGAACAACGCCTGCCAACTAAAACACCTACTATGAATTTAGTAATGGGTTACACAAACATAAATTACAAGGCCAGACATTTTAAAAGGGAAAAAGGTGATTTATTGGCGCACTGGAGACACGGCAGGATAGAAGCACTATTTCAATTTTCCACACAGTCCTCAATGCTGCAGATGTGCTAATGCAAAAAGAATTTCAGAGTGAAATGGCTCTCAGCTCCCCGGTTCCTTCCATATCAATTCCTTTACTTAAAAAGGCTGGCTGGCATTCCCACACTTACTTACATTCAAGACAATGAATACATGCTCAAGCGCTTTAATCTGACTGTAAGTACAAATGCTCAAACAGGGGAGAAAGGGAAGGGGGGGAGAAGATTGGGGAATTAGTTTTCAAAATCTTCTTTCAGTAACAAGAAAATATGACTATAACTCAGCTGGAAGGAGCGACTCTGACCTACCCTGATCATGTTTTCACTTCCCCTCTGTATCCTTACATACTTATTTACTGGTCACTTCTTCTGGATTCATGTCATTAAAAATAACAATATTTTTCTTTTACAAAGCGATCATTTAAATCATAAGCAAAGAGCAAGGGTAAGATGGTTCAGTGGGTAAAGTTGCTTGCTGACAAACCTGACTACCTAAGTTCCATCCCTGGGACACAGGGTGGAAGGCCTGATTCTTACAAGTTGTTCTCTGACCTCTACAGAAATGCCATGGTGTGCAATGGTGTACACACATGCATGTATATACACAAGGAAACTTTAAAGTGTAATAAATAAATGAATGAATAAATGGTAAGTGAAATGTTCTTTGTGGGGTGTTTATATACAAAATAAATAATATTCTTGTCTTCAACTTTTAATTCAGGCAATAGACGCCAACACACCATACACACACATCTCAGATTAGGTCAAGGGAACAGGCAGGGCTGAGTGCACATCACACACATGAGAAATCTTTATGTTTCCTTGCTTTGCCAGTAGCTTTCACCTTCACAAATGTCTATCTTGCAAGACCCAAAAAACTGGCTATCTGAGCTTCTCCCCAGGAGCTTAAAAATATTGCATAATAAAATGTGTTTTAAAATGCAGAAGTGTTTCTCTGTGCAGCTAGCACATGTACATATGCATATGAGTATGTACCGCACAGTTCCCAAATCTTTTGATTATGTGAACACACCTGACCTAGGGGAAACAGGCTTCACCCAACCCCATATTTCACACAGACCAAACAGCCAATAGACAGTAATGGCTCTCAGCTACTGATGACCTGCACCAAAGATGAAGAGACACTCCATCTTCCTCAAGAAACTGTCAGTGGTAGGAGGCTCAGAGCTGACCTTTCGCCCTGTCTTAATCACAGCCACCTATGAAAACAGAGTGGGGTTTATTTTTATGCTCTGTTCCAGATGAAAATGATCAATCCTTCAATTCTGACTACTTTGTATCTACGCATTGAGCTGCTTAAGTGAAGGCCCTGTAAGTTTTCATTAGTCCCCTGAGCCCTACATGGAATTACACTCAACTAAGAATATGATCTGCAATAACACTATCAAAATGCTGAACACTTCATTGAGTCTGTCCAAATCTACAAATTAAAAGAAATCCCAATAAAAAATCATTTAAATTTTCACTTAAAAGGTAGAAATTTTCAAAGCCAGGCACTGTGGACCCACAGACCTAACATTTCAGCTACTTGAGAGGCTGAAGCAGGAGGATTGCAAGTTTAAAGTCAGCTGTCTACAGAATGAGTTCAGTCCAAGACAAGCCTTGCAACTTAGTGAGAAGTAGCAAAATGACAGACTACTTACTTACCAAGTGTGCATGTGTTCAAGCCTGGGAAGAAGAGGAGAAAATAGAACTGGTGGCCAGAAGGGCTGGGGTTTTAGCTCAGTGGTAAACCACTTATCTAGTATTCTGTTCCCAGAACCAAAAAGAAAATAAATAAGACTTTTCAAAATGAAACTGGGAAGAAGATTCTGTAAGCGGCACAGCAGAAGGAAGACCCAGACACAATGCACCTAGCACTGAAGAATGAAGGGCACAGGATGTCTGTAGAATATCAGACTTGCCAATGACATGAAAAACATTGGAAGCATCAAAACAGTACATGGATGGGACAATCCACGAGCATTGATGAGGAATGTGGTGGTTGATAAAGGACAAAGAAGTCAGAGACAGCTCCCTGGGGGCAGGTAGACTGAATAGTCACTGGTTACAGGGAGACAAGGAGCTCTAAGAGAAAAAGGGAAACTGAGGCCATATCTACCACCAACCACAGGAGAATGCCCAGGACTGGGGCAGAAAGCAAAAGCCAGCATTTCAAAAGGAGCCCAGGATGTGCCCTGGTGACATCTGCACAGAGCAGCGTTCCAAAATAAGATCCAGAACAGCTGGGCTATAGCTCAGACGGTAGGGTGCTTACCTAAGCAAGCCCTGGGTTCCATGCCCTGAACCACAGAAACCCAGTGGCAATGTATGCCTATAATCCCAACACTCAGGATATA
>LOJH01042194.1:0-14248 GCA_001685095.1 Ellobius talpinus | reverse complement strand
GTTTCTTTATTAACCATTGAAAGTAACACATAGACAGATGACCCTCCTACATCAGGTCAAGATGGGTAGAACAATAGAAGTACATTGAATAAAATGAAATTAAACCTGTTATTGATTGTCAAGAGAAGTTCAACAGAGTAGATTGAGAGAGGAAATATCATGAGGAGTAGATCTGAATTACACATGAAAAGAGCAAAACATAAGCTCTCAGAAAACACAGTCTACTTTTGTCAATGTCTAATAATACTAGGTAGCTTGATTTTACCTCACAGATATATTGCTGCTACTCCACATACAAACTTTGCAACTTGAATTGCATACATCAACACCAAACTAATTGTAAGTAAAGTGATTGTCAGCAATAATGTGAATGGTTCTCTCTTAAGATTACTGTCATTGTGATGAAACACTATTCACCAAAAAATACTTGGAGAGGAAAAGGTTTAATTGTCTTAAACCTAAACATTGAAGTAATCACTGAAGTAAGTCAGGACAGGAAGTTAAACAGGGTAGAAACCTGGATGCAGGAGTTTTTGAAGTCATGGAAAGGAAGTGGCTGATTACTGGCTTGCTTTCATGTCTTTGCTCAGCATGTATTTTATAGAACACAGAACCAACAGACTAGGGGTGGCACTAATCCCAATTGGTCCTCCCTTCTACCATTAATTAAGAAAAATACCTTACAGTTGAATGTTATAGAGGACAGGTTCCCAACAGACTGAAGAAAAGAGCCCAAGACAAAACACAAGAAAAAAAATATATGCATATACAATTGCACATTCTTGATTCTCATTATAACGCTAAACTGGAAGCCATAATATTTACACAAAAGATCTGTATTGTTTAAAGAAAAGAAAATATAAATATAAAAATATATAAATGAAATAAAAATAAAAGTGAAGAATGAGATAAAATTTAATAAACAGAAAAGTTCTGACACATTATAAGACAAGAACACCCCTAAAGATGCTATTGAGTTCATTTTCTGTTGTCCATCTGATTTCTGCTTCTTCTTCTGCAGGGTTCCTATGTCCTCAGGGGAGGTACTTGATGAAGACCCTTTTAAGTCCAATTAGTTCTTATGTATTTTGATTAAAATTTTAGGGGCAATAGTAAGGTTTCACTTAGAAGCATAAAACTCTGCCTAAGTATGAAGCAGAAAAACTTGTGATTGAATTCCTTAACTATTAGCATGTCCTACATAAATGTGTTTGTCATAGTAGATGACTCAATAATTTTAATGATGCTTAAAGCACATGAAAATATACATCCAACAAATAGTCATAACTCCATCACAAGTGCTATATATACCATTGTAATGAAGAAAGTCAACAACTCATCTAAAGATCAATTTGGAATAAAAGTATTGTGTATTGTGTATTCATATCAATGAATCATAAATTACCTGAATTAATTCATTTTGAAATAAGAAGAGAGTAGGTAATAATTCTATTTTTTATATATTTTTGCCTCTTCTTTTCCATGGATAATGCTTGATATTTCTTCTCATGGTATATAGATTTATATTAGGCTTCAAATGCTCTAATTTAGGCAAAAGGAGGAGGTGCTATGGAAAATTCTTTTAACCAATAGCTTTTAAGATACCAGCCCACTTTGGGCATGGGCACATGTACTCTAAATTTAGATGAACAGTATGCATGGGCCTCCTGACTGCTGAATTCAGTTCCAGTTCCCAGCACATGCAGAGGACTGTGGATCAGTACACTTTCTGTGAGTTTATCCCAAGATAAATAAACCTCAATTATACTCCATTCTGAGCTCTTGTGAACCTCTTCTGTACATAAATATATTTGCACCTGATTTTTGACAAAGAAGCAAGAAATATGCAATGGAAAAAAGAAAGCATCTTCAACAAATGGTGCTGATTTAACTGGATGTCAGGATGTAGAAAAACATAAATAGATCCATATTTTTTACACTGCACAAAACTCAAGTCCAAGTTGATCAAAGAGCTCAACATAAACCCAGATGCACTGAATCTGATAGAGGAGTGGGGAATATCTTTAAATGCATTGGAACAGGAGATAAGCTCCTCAACAGAACACTAATTACCCAGACACTAAGATCAAGAATTAGTAAGTGGGACTCATTAAACAAAAAAGCTTCTGTAAGGCAAAGAACACCTTCAAAAGGACAAATGGCAATCTAGAGAATGGGAAAAGATCTTTTCTAACCCCACATCTGACAGAGACCTGATTTCCAAAATATATGAACTCAATAAACTAGACATCAACAATCCAATACTCCAATTAAAAAAGAGGTACAAATCTAAGCAGAAAATTATCAACACAGGAATATCAAGTGGATGAGAGATATTGAAATACATTCTTAACTATCAGGGAAATACAAATAAAAATGAACCAGCAATTCTATCTTACACCTGACAGAATGGCTAAGATCAAAAATACCAATGATAGATTATTCTGGAGAGGATGTGGAGTAAGGGGAACATTCCTTTTACAGTCACTTCGGAAATAATTATGGCAGTTTCTTAGATAATTGGGAATTGACCTACCTAAAGATCCAGCTAAACCACTCCTGGGCATATAACCAAAGAATGTTCTACCATACCACAAAGATACTTGCTCACCTATTTTCATAGCAGTTTTATTAATAATAACCAGAAAATGGAAACAACCTAGAAGAACCTCAACCTGAAGAATGGATAAAGAAAATGAGGTGTATTTATACAATGGAGTACCATTTATCTGTTAAACACAATGATGCCATGGTATTTTCAGAGAAATGGATGGAACTAGAAATCCTGAGTGAAGTAAACCAGAATCAGAAAGACAAATACGTTATGTACTTACTTATAAGTAGATATTATCTATAAAGGATAATCATGCTACAATCCACAGACCCAAGTAAGCTAAGTAACAAAGAATAGTCAAGGAGGAACCAATAGATCTCACTGTCAAGGGGAAATAAAATATTTCCATCACAGGTAGACAGGATAGAGAGGGAGGAAGTCTATATAGGGGCATGGGATAGGAATGAGAGGGATTAGGTGGAGGGAGAATAGAGGAAGAGAGTACTTGGAAAGACAACTAGAATCATGGTCAATTCTGGAATGAGCAAGAGACCTAGAGCAATGGAAACTCCCAGGAATCTTTGTGGGAGATCCTATCTAAGACTCCTATCGGGGGAAATATGGAGCCTGAACCAGCTATCTCCTGTAGCCAGACAAGACTTGAAGTGAAGGGATTGTTACCCCAGACAAGCCATATAATCTCTGACTTATAATTTGCCCTACCTACAATATATGCAGGGACAAAGGTGGAAGAAAAATTATAGGAGTGATCAACCTGGTCCAGCTTGAGACCCATACTATGAGAAAAAGCATATCTCTGACACAGCCTCAGGGACCAAGACACAGATACCAAGAATCCCAGAAACCTAGAATAGAACCAAATATGATGGACAAAAAAAGAAAAAAAAGGTCAATAAAACGATTCCTAATGATATTCTGCTATACTTGTAGATTGTTTCTTAATTCAATTGTCATTAGAGAAGTTTCTTTCAGCAGCTGATGGAAACAGATTCAGTAACCCACAGCCAAACATTAGATGAACTTGTGGAATCCTATGGAAGATGAGGGGGAAGAAATATAGGAGCCAGCTGGGGCAAGAACACCACAGGAAACCCCACAGAATCAAATAACATGGGCTCATAGGAGCTCCCAGAGACTGAACCACAACCAGAGAACTTGCATGAAATTGGCCTGGGTCCTCTCCCCATATATTGCAATGTTGTAGCTTGGTATTCTTGTGGAACTAACAGAGGCAGAAGATGCTGTCTCTCACTCTGTTACCTGCTTTGGGGACTTTTTTCTCCTACTGGGTTAACTCACCCAGCCTTAATGGTAGAAGGGGTGCCTCAGATTACTGCGACTTAATATCCATGGCTGACTGATATACATGGGAGGTTAGTCTTTTTCTGAAGAGAAGGAAAGAGGAGTGTATCAGAGGTAAAGGGAGGTTGGGGAAGGTACTAGGAGGAAGAACCGAGAGAGAGGAAATGGTGATAGGATTGGGAAAAATTAAATAAATGATAAAGAATATGCACATCAAAAATGTAATAATGAAAGCATGCATACAAAAACATGGGCTTTCATGGGGAATAAGGCTTTTAAGATAGCTTGTGTTACTAAAGAATAAGAGGAGGAAGAGGAAAAGAGAAAGGATGAAGATTTTTGGGAGTGCTAAAGAACAAATGGTACCAGAATTTTGAATACAGCTTTCTTTCTGGAAATCTATTATGTAAAGGCCCTTAGCACCTGTTCATATGCTGACAGTATACGGCACAAATGGAATAAATCATTTGGTAGAAAACAATGAAAATGATCTCCTTAGACACAGGAAAGAGCAGTGATTCCTTCTCATGGGGCTGCTACGTGTTCCAGAATCAGTTTTTCTTTCTATTGGATTGTACTTCAGACTATCACTGTTTAAGTACTTGTAACTTGTTGAACTACCCACTTGGAAGCTCCCATAACATGTTCTCAGACCAAGCACTCTTCAAACAAAATTGCTATACTTTTGTAAAGAAGAATAGGTTCAGCTATAAAATTCTCTATCTCGAAATTGCTTTTACAGTAACAGAAAGGAAAAAAACTAGAAAAGATCATAGATGGGCACTTGAAGGAGTCACCCTAAAAGGATGAAATTCTCCTTTAAATTTGTGAGATAACTATTAAACCATTGTTTCTAAATGGAGGTATCTTTAAATGATAATATGAATAGGAATTGCTCTGGTCCAACTCCCCACCTGCGGGAATGAAAATATGATAACCTCTGAATTCTGGTCTCTCTTATTTACATCTCCAATTGTAGTTAATCATTATCATAAGAAAATTCAGCATCTTATCCACAAGATTTAAGTGTACACTGATTCCTCTAGATTTAGTGCTGTGTGGGAGAAATTTCTAGTAGGCGTAAAGATAAAGTAGCCCAGAAGAAAGTCTTTTCTGAATAATGGAATGGAGTGGAATTTATTAGCAGTCAGGGATTTAATTGGAAAATGAAAAGACAGACTATTCAGAAGTAAATTCAGAAGTAAATATAGCCCATTCTCTGGTCCCACATAAACCAATATAAATACTGTGTAATTAAAGATAAGTTCTCTTAGCATGAAGATTGATGATAAGTATCAGTTATACGTTGGAGGAAGACAAGCAGAGTATTTCGGTATTCATTAAAGTAGCTATTGACTTTTTAAAAATTTCCAGATATTGTGTTCAATGGTACCTTAGAGAAGCCATGTCTACATGCAAGTTGTGCTACGTGGTGAGTAGAGCATGGCAGAGACTGTGTCCAAATTAGAGACCCATTATTAGAGAATCACATCAAAGTCAGCTTCAATAACTTTGTTTTCTTTCAAAGATTTTCTACTGTTAAAGTAGGGTTTTGTTTTTAGAGGCAATCCCTTTCTAGGAGAGACCTATAGTCAATGGCTTAAACTTAAACTTAGTTTCCATATGCCAGCAATTTGACAGATAGTATACGGTACAGAGTTTCTTCTCATAGATCAGCTAGAGAAATCACACATTGGCATCCTCGTCGTTGAGTAGTTCTGTCCTTTGGTTTACTTTAACTGTCATCTAAAATGAGTAGAGAAGATCTTAAATCATGAGCATCTATGCTTCTGCCTCTTGTTTCTTTTTCCAAGGAAAACATATATATTGGGTATTTTTCTAATTTTTTGGACAAATAATTAAATGCAATTGAATGAGAGCAAGATTTATTTTGGCTCACAGATTTATTTGATGGAGTACAATTTTTCTTGATGAGAAAGGCAACTATCAGTATTTATTTTGAACATAATTTCTAAGTTGGATTTAGGTAAAATTCTTATAAAACATAGATTATTTTTGATTAGAGACCTTATACTTCTTGTCAAGGTATGAATGCCACAAATTTCTTCCTGAAGTTATTTTGGGATTCAATGGTTGTTATTGTGGTTCATAAGAATCATAACTAGGAGGAACTAATGATGGCTTACCTCAATGAGAAACTTACAGAGCTATCGTGAGAAATAGTCTGTCCCACAAAATAACTCAACAATTGCTTATTTGATATCAAATGGTCATTTCTGTAAACATACAGACAGACAATGTTATAAAAACTGAGTAGGTTGTATTTATGATTTATGAATACAAATGTATGTATGTAACAACAGTTAATGAAAAGATATGATATTTCATATACCCAAGCAGTCTCATATGAATATTATTCTCACATGATTGTTTCATTCCCATAAACATTATTTGTAAAAAATGCATAATTACATTTAAAAATGAATGTGAGCAACGTTCCTTTAAAATATTGCATTTTGTTTTAAATAGTTCTAGTTACTAACCTCAGTGTTTGCACTATTTCAGAGCATCTTCAACCTAGGTAACAATACCTCTGTTTGGTCTAACATGAGAACCTTTTTAATATTCCATTTACTCGCTCTTCTAAATTCTTAATTAAAATGCTAAACAGGATGTTAAATTGGATGCAGGCAAAAGAAGTGACCTCCGTGACAGACCATAAGACAAGTTACTTGATATACTGTATTTCTATTTATCCTGTTTCTTGATACATCCCCTTAAGTGGTTTTTGTGACTGTGAAATCAATTTGACATATTATTAAAATAGAGTTTCTGTTTTTAGACCTAAAGGTCATTACTATAATTTTTGAAAATAAGTTTTCCATTTTATAAAACCATTCATGTATTTCACAATGAAACTTTGTCTTAGGATATAATTTAATAACTGTCTTCCTTCTGGAAATGCCATGGTGAGAAACAATTAATAATGCAAACAAGGAATTGTGAGTTAGCATTTTGAAAGGTATGAAAAACTTTCAACATGTTCCCCCTATTTTACAAATATGCTTTACATTGCATTTCATGTCTAGCTCCTTTCCTCAGCCTCCAGTATTTTCTACTTGACAATCACAGACTTAACATTTTGAGGCTTCTTCCAGGACCCTCCCTGCCCCAAAATTTTAGTTCCCACCCGTGCCACACCAATCCTCTCTGTTCAGTCAGACACTTCATATCTTTCACCAAAGTACAAGAGGGTGAATCTGTCTGAAACTACTTCTCCACATAACCTCCCCAATACCCCAGTTATAGCTCTGGTTCTACATCTAGTACCCTTTCTTAATCCAGCTACTCTGTCTGAATTTCTTACAGTCTCCAGTGCTACATCAGAAATTCTGCTCCCAGACTCCTCTCAACATAAAAGACCCTCTCATGTCACATCCAACCTCTCCACACTGCTTGATCCTGCAAATGCTTAGTCAGGATCTGGCCAGGCAAGTCCACTTATTTCTGCCCTCCACATACCTTCCCAATTACCAGATCTATTACCAAACTCCAGGATTAGATCAGGATGCATACTCTGCATAGCATCAAAAGCCCCTTGTGTCTACCTGACCTTATTCTCAAGCTGTTATGACTTAACCAACAGAACCATGCTGTGTTCTGCCCCAAGCTTGTCAGTCCACGTAAGACGTGTAAGTAACAAAATATGTTCATATATATAGATCTTACTACAAAAATACAAACTATATAAAAAACCAAGAAAATATCTTCACCTATAAAACAAGTTAAAGAAATATTTACCAATGAGAATTACCTTGACAATGCTCAGAATACAGAATTTAAAACATTAAATTTCATCAAATAATTTAAGTACTTTGTAGAAAACAAAGAAACATTTCAACGGAATCAAGGAGAATGAAAGTGAAAGGAATAATCCCAGAGTTATATTGAAGAAACACACACACACACACACACACACCCTAAAAAGAAAAAAAGATAAAGAAAAAAACTAATGGAAATGATGAAGGCAATCCATCATTTTAGCATTTTAAAATGAAATCAATAGATTCAGAAAAAAATGAAAATGAGTTAAGCTAAAATGATAAAGGAATTGAAAAACCCAATATTAATACTGGAAAATCAAATTGAAAGCTTTACAACTAGTGAATAAAAAATAGAAAATAAAAAGGAAAGGATCTGAGTGTTGTTTGAGGAAAAATTTATTGTAGAGAAAAAGAACATAGGCAGAAACAGGGACTTTTGGGAGGGTCCAGGAGGGCTGATGTTTAATGCAATATCAGCCAACTTTTTTCAGAGCATCAGGAAATTTGTATTCTGAGAATATCCTTGAGGCCTTAGCAAGGTCATATGAGCAAAGGTTATGATGGCAAGGTCAAATGAGTAAATGAGTTTAGTCTTATACAGTCACACTAGGTCAAGTTGTATATAGTCTGGAAGACAACTCTGGCTTGGAAACATTCTGGATATTAATGGGTAAAGATGATGGGCAGCCTAAAATAAAACCCACAATTATTTATCATACATTGAATGGGAAAGAAAAAACATTCAAAGGACACCCTATGTCATAAAGAAACAGGGTTTATACAAGAACTCTCTTCTTGTTTACTTAGAGTTTTCTCACAATGTCTCAAAAATATCCTCATACCGCTTCCATATGGAACATTTTCTAAAATCTCAGCAAGACTTTAGGTCATTTTTAGATTAATGATTGATGTGGGAAGACAAAACTCACTGTATGTGGTACATGCTGGGAAAGTATTCCTGCACTGTACAATAACCAAGCTAAGAAAGCTTTAGAAATCAAGCTTGTATGCTACTCTTTATCGTGGATCTCCCATCTGTTCTTGTCTCCACATTCTTGTATTTACTTTCTCCCTTGACTTCCCTGATTTGATGGGGTAAGTTGGTTTGGTCATAGAGTTTAATCATCATAGCAGTAAAAACTTAGACATTATCTTAGCATCTACAAAACAGACTTCAAACTAAATCCTATCAAAAGAGATTAACAACATTTCATTCACACCAAAGGAACAATTAACCAAAAAGGCAGTACATTGCTGAACATTGACATCAAACTCTGAGCATCTAATTTCTACAAAAATGTTTATTACTGAAATTAAAGACACAAATTAATATCAGTCTATTAACAGTAGGTGAATTCTGTGGACCAGTCTCTCCAATAAACACAATACTCTCCAATAGAGAAGTCATCTTGCCAAAAATTAAAGAGGGAACTATCAGAAATAAATGACATAATGCATCAAGAAAACAAATTATATCTACATATTTTCTTAGACAAGTAAGAAAGAATATACATCTACTCAACAGCACATGTAAGCTTTTAAGACCACATCCTGCAGTATAAAAAGAAAGAAAAGGAAAGGAAAATAAAAAGTAACAAATTCATAAAAATCTACACAAGTCCATGTATCCTATCTGACCAAAATGCAATACAATTTAATATTAACTGAAACTAATGTATGTAAATATACATATTCGTGGAAGTTAGCAACATATTTCAGATGAGTAAGTAGGACAATGAAGAAAACAAGAATAAAAACAAAATCTTTCCTGTAACTAAGTGAAAATGAAAATACAATGCAATCACTTGCATTGCTCAGGTATAGGCCACAGCAGTCAGAAGGTCAGGTGAATGACCCACCTGCAGGTGAACTGCCCCCTCCCTAAATTCTCTTCCCAAAGACCCATTCTGCTGCCTGTTTGCACCTCATTACCCTCCCTGTTTCCAGGTCCTGTTCTCAATCCTGCTGGATAACTGCTTATAAAGCACAGCCCATAATAGTCAGAAGAACGATTAAAGGCCAAATCAGTCAGAAGAACAGAGAACCCCCCCTGTACCAAAGGCCAAAGCTAGCTTCCAGAAGGTCAGCCCCCAGTGTGGGAAGAGAACACCTAATAGATCAGATGTTATGCCAGCCTCCAGAAACCAAGCCTAAAAGACCATAAGACCAAAGAGGAAACAGAAGCCAAGGAACAAAACACCAATCTAACAAAGACAAACTCAGAAATCAGAACATAGAATTAAAATCATCCCAAAGCCAGATGCCTAAATACCAGTGTAAGAATGCAATCAAGAACAGCCAAGGCAGTATGGCAAAGCCAGAGCCTGCCTATATCCATGATAGCAACTGTAACAAGAGCTGGGCCTGCTTGTTGGTGTTTCTGTCCCGCCAGGTAACCCAGAGCTGGCAAGCCCCAAAGAAAATCACACAGAGATCTCTATATGTTATAATGTTCATTGGCCCATTAGGTCAGGCTACTTATTAGCTCTTGTAGCTTATATCAACCCATTATTCTGACCTATGTTAGCCATGTCACTCAGTACCTTTTTCAGTGAGGCAGATCACATACTGCTGCTTCGGTGGTCTGGGCAGGAGTGGGAGGAATCAACTTCCACCTTCCCAGAATTTTCCTGTTCTTGATGCATCACCTCTACTTCCTGTCTCGTTTCCCCACCTATACTTCCTGGCTGGCCAATCAGTGTTTATTTAAAACATGATAGACAGAATACAGAAAATTCTCCCACAAGCTACCTTAATAACAACTTTATGAAGATCAAAGAAGTTCTTAAAGAGGAAATGAAAAAAATTCCCTTAAATAAATTGAGGAAAAAACAAACAAAAATTGGAAGAAATTGATAAATCCTTTAGAGAATGCCAAGAAAGCCAAGAAAAACCAAACAGGGGAAGAGAACTATTCAAAACCTGAAAATTGAAATAGAAGCAATAAAGAAAACACAAATGAGGAATTACGTATATGGGAAAATCTGGGTAAGTATACAGATATTACAAACACAAGCATCACTAACAGAGTATAAGAAATGGAAGAGAGAGTCTCAGATCTTGAAGACACAATAGAAGAAAGAGATTTTCTGTCTAAAAAATTAAATCTAACAAATTCCTAATACAAAACCACCAGGAAACCTGGAACACCATGGGAAGATCAAAACAATAATAGGAAGAGAAGGATAGATAATTCCCAAGCTTAAAGTCCCAGAAAATATAATTAACAAAATCATAGAAAAAAAAATTCCTAGCCTAAAGGATCACATGCCTATAAAGGTTAAAAAGCTTAAAGAACAGCAAGTAGAATGTATCAAAAAGAAATTCTTTGATTACATAATCAAAAACCTAATCATACAGAACAAATAAGGACTATGAAAAGCTAGAGGGAAAAAGGCCAATTAACATATAAAGGCATACCTATCAGAACTGCATCTGACTTCTCAATGGAAATTCTGAAAGTTAGAAGTGTCTGGGCAGTTGTCTTGCTGCCTCTAAGAAACCACAGATGCCAGTCCAGGCTATGATTGCAGCACAACTTTCAATCACCATAGATGAAAAACAAGATGTTTCATAACAAAGTCAATCATAAACAGTATCTCCACAAATCTAGCTCTACCAAAGGTACTAGAAAGAAAACTCCAACCCAAAGAAATTAGGAACACCCGTAAAAACACAGGCAATGAATAATCTCACACCAGTAAAACCAAAAGAAGGGACACAAACACCCCCCCCCACACACACTTGCACTACCACCACCATCACCAACAACAAAATTAACAGGGAATAACAATCACTGATCATTAGTATCTCTAAATTAAATGGATCCAATTCCATAATAAAAAGGCATAGACTAACAGAATAGATATGAAAAAAGGAACCACCCTTCTGCTGCAAAAAAAGAAATATACCTCAGCATCAAAGACAGAGATTACTTCAAGTGAAATATATGAAAAATATTTTGCAAATAAATGAACCAAGAATAAAGCTAGTGTATAAATTCTAATATGTAACAAAATCGGCTTCAAATAAAAATTATTCCAAAGAGATGGAGAAAGATGTTTTATATTTATCAATGGAAAAATATAACACACTGACATTTCATCTCTTAAAATCTATGTCCCAAGTGGAAGGGTAGCCACATTTGGAAAAGAAATATTACTAAAGCTTAAAGCACACACTGAATCTTATAAATTAATAGTGAGAGACTTCAATACCTCACTCTGACCAATGGTCATGTCACCCAGACCAAAATCAACATAAAACAAATGGAGCTAATAGATATTGTGAATCAATTGGACATAACTGTTAACTATAGAACAGTTCACCCAAGCACAAATGAATATACCTTCTTCTCAGCACCTCATGAAACCTTTTCCAAAATAGTCCATATTTCTAGTCACAAATCAAAGCCCAATAGATACAAGAAAATTCAAATAACCCCTGCATCTTATCAAACTATCAAGGTTTAAAGCTGGTTTTAAAAAAAACACAAAGAACAGAAAGACCCCAAACTCATGGGAACTGAACAACCCTCTCCTGAATTATAATAGGGTCCAGGAAGAAATTAAAAAATAAAGATTTCCTAGAATTTAATAAAATTAATGCACAACATACCTAAACTTATGGGACAGACACAATGAAAGTGGTACTAAGAACACTCCTAAGAGGAGTATACTATAGGAAAAGAGCAAACTAAAGGCTGCAATCAATAAAGTGGAAAGAAAGAAAGAAAGCAAAAAAAGAATCAATTAAACCAAGAGTTTTTTCTTTGAGAGAATTATCTTGAAAAACAAACCCTTATCCAAACTAACTAAAAGGCAGAGAAAGAATATACAAATTAACAAAGTATGGGGCATAACAACACACACTATGGAAATCCAAAGAATCATTGTGTCATATATCAAAAACCTGTACTCCACAAAATTGGAAAATCTAAAAATAATGGTCATTTTTTCTCAATAGAACCACTTACCAAAGTTAAATAAAGATCAACTAAATAATCAGACCTGCCATACCTGTGGATATAGAAGCAGTCATTAAAACTGTGCAACCAAAAACAAAAAACAAACCAAAATGCCAACCAGGAGGTTTTAGCTCAGTGTTTCACCACTTTCAAAGAACAGCTAATACCAATACTATTCAAATTATTTAAAAAAATAGAAACAGAGTGAAAATTTCTAAATTCATTTTATGAGTCCAAAGTCCCTTGATATCCAAATTACATGAAGATTCAACAAGACAAAATTACATACCAATTTCACGTGAGAACACTGATGCAAAAATGCACAATAAAATTCTCACAAAGAGAATCCAAGAACACATCAAAAAGATCATGGGATTATCAAATAGGCTTTATCACTGAGATGAAGGCATTTTCACCATATAAAAATATGTCAATGTAGTCCAAAATATAAGCAAACCAAATTAATAAAAGTAGATAAACATCTCCTAAGATGCTGAAAAAAATGCCTTTGGCAAAATCCTTAGTTTTGGTGTGATCAGAGATAAAGGGGACATACCCAAACATAATAAAGGAAATTACAGAAAGCCTATAGCCAACATCAAATTAAATGGAAACTCAAAACAATTCTACTGAAATCAGGCTAAGACTACTCTATCTATATCTATTCAACATAGAAGTTGATGTTCTAGCTAGAACAATAAGACAACTTAAGGAAAACAAGGGGATACAATTTGGAAAGTGAAAAAGTCAAAGTATCATTATTTAAAGATTATATGATAGTATCCACAAGTTTCCCCCCAAATTCTGCCAGGGAACTCACACAGCTGATAAACATCTTAAACAAAGTGTCTGGATACACAATTAATTAAAAAATAGCTATAGAAAATATAAAATATCTTGGTGTAACACATGGCAAGTGAAAGATCTTATGATAAATTTTAAGTCGTTAAAGAAGGAAATTGAAGGAATATCAGAAGATGGAACAATCTCCCATGCTCATGAATTGGTATGGTCAACATAGCAACAATGACCATGGTTTCAAAAGCAATTTACAGATTCATAAATATAACAATAAAAACCCCAACACAATTATTTACAGACATTTTGAGAACAGCACTCAACTTCAGATGGAAAAGCAAAAGATAGCTAAAACAATCCTATACCACCAAAAAACTTTCAGAGGTATCACCATCCCTAATTTCAACCTGTACTAAGGAGATATAGTAATAAAAATCCTCATGGTATTGGCATAAAAACAGGCAGGTTTATCTACGGAATCAAAAAACCAAAAATATAAAACGGCATACCTATGGACACATGATTTTTGATAAAGAACCCAGAAACATGAGAAAAAGGAAAACATTTATTTATTTATTAAAAATTACTTCCTCCTCCCCTCCTGTTGTTTCCCTCCCACTCCCCCCACTCCCTCTCCCACTCCCTCTCCAGTCCTAAGAGTAGTCAGTGTTTCCTGCCCTGTGGGAAGTTCAAGGTCTTCCCCCCTCCATCCTGGTTTAGGAAAGTGAGGATCCAAACAGACTAGGCCCCCACAAGGCCAGTCCATGTAGTAGAATCAAAACTCAGTGCCACTGTCCTTGGCTTCTCAGTCAGCCCTCATTG
>LOJH01042193.1:0-18520 GCA_001685095.1 Ellobius talpinus | reverse complement strand
GCATTATGAAATCTTTAAAGGATTTTTTTTTGAGAGGGTTTCTTTGTGTAGCACTGGCTGTCCTGGAATTTGCTCTGTAGGCCAGGCTGGCCTCAAACTCACAGAGATCCACCTTACACTGCCTCCAGAATGCTGCCCCATCATTGTCTGGGGGTTAAAAAAAAAAAAAAACTTTGGCCAAAGCCAAACAGGAGAGTGGGCCTACTGCTAAAAAGTTTTTATATTGTGTGCATTATTTTATGAGTAATTTTACCAACCCTTGTATAACTTTCAATTTACTAATGAATCATCTACGCCCAATTGCCAAGTGTTAGTTGTCAAACTGACAGAAAAGAGTAAGAACACAAACAAGTACTGAAGGGACTCTGGTCAGCTCAAGTGTGGCAAGCATGGCTCTGGCGGGCCTTGCTCTTCTTCCCACTCCCTCTGTCTTGCATTCTTAAAGGTAGCCACCACTTTCCCCTCGTGAGGCTGACTGTCAAGGCACAACTATCCAACTATTAACATCCAGCAATCAGGTGCCAGAGAGATGGCTCAGATGTTAAGAGCACCGACTGCTTTTCCAGAGGTCCTGGGTTCCCAGCAACCACATGGCTCACCACCATCGAGGATGAGATCTGGTGGCCTCTTCTGGCCTACAGACATCCATGCAGGCAGAACACAGCATTCATAATAAATAAATTTTAAAAAGTGTAAAAAAAGTTCAATCAAAAGCCCCTTCACCTAATTAGCATGCAAAATCAAAATATACCGCCGCATCCTGGCCAATTCTAACATAGAGCTCCTCTTTTCTGCCTGAGTCAGAAAGCAGCCACTTTGAATTTTCTTCCACGCTTAATAAGTGATCTCTCTGTGAAAACAGATGTTTGGGTGTGATTTGTGCCTAATCCGGTCCGAGAGGGAACCTCCGCTGTACAGGGGTCTCCTTCAAGCGCTTTCTCCCCCCTGACACCACCAGCATTATTTTCTCGTCTTTGAAATCTAGAGAAGCAGGACTAGTTCTAAGCTCAGTAAGGTTAAGGACTGATCTGTTTTGTTCAGGTGTACACAAAGTACGGGCTTACTAGGAATTCTGATTGCTGGGCTATGTCGGCAGTCCATTTGAGCAGTACTCTCAATAACGTCACTCCCCCTTCAACTTCATTTTCGTGCTTTTATCCACAGACAACCACTTAAACTGGCAAGCTGTTCAATGAACTGGTGCGTTCTTCCCAGACTTTCCTGTTTCAAGGTAAGCCGAACTCTCCTACGGAGCTACATTCTAGCCTAACGGTCTTCACAAGTCCAAACAAAGGCAATACCACCCATATTGAATCCGCTGTAAAATAAGGGGCTGCAGAAAGGTAGACTCAACCAAGCACACACGGAAAGTGGGCACCAGCCCCTAAACGGTTCCCAAGGGCAGATATGCGCCTGCTCGGACGGCTGAGGATGAGGGGACCAGGCCGGCGAAAGCCAAGCATGATCTCACCGCTGCTTGGCCGAGGTGATCCCAGCCTCCCTTCTCCACCGAGGCCCGGCCAGCTCGGCCCCGCTCGTGGTCCCATCCCTAGCAGGGCCTCTCCGGAGCGGATACTCACCATGGCGGTGGCGGGATCACACAGGAAACTGGGACCTGAGGAGAGTAGGATGTTTAGAAGCCGCGGGTTGCCAATGGAAACGGAGGCGCGTGAGTCCTCGGCTGCACACTGTCATTGGCCCTTGATATCACGTGATAGAAAGGGCTGCAGAACTGGCTGATTCCCGCATGGACATTGGCTTCGAGATCCGGAAGTCCCGCCTTTTCCTGCCACGCTAGCTGGGGCGGTGCCTGCCATTGTCAATGGTGACAGAGGGGCGGGCGCGTGAAATTCCAGCATGATTGATTACTCCCTCTGGAAGTTGGGGTCGGCTAATTGGGTTTTGGCGCCAGGATCTGGAGTGATTCCCGACTTTTCGAACAGGCACGGTGACGTGGACCTCAGTGTGACTGCATCAGGCTGACAAGCCAGTGGTGGCAATGATGCGCGCGCGCCCATCTGCATCATATTGTAATGCTGGCAGAAGCATTATTTTATAATGCTGGCAGAAGTGACGAATTAAACTTTACCTTTAAAAAATGTGCAAACACATCGGTTACATACAGCAGTTTATTAGACAGAAACAGACACTAAATTCGTCAGAAGGTTGTGGGATAACGTCCTGATGCCCCCGGCGGAAATTTTCATGTATGAAGTCTAGCTTGAGTCATTAGAATCTACAAATTTGACCGTTGTCCCAAAGTTACGTCTTGTTAAGACACTGTCGTTGATCGACGGGGTGGCGCTTGCCGCCTTTAATCCTTTAAAGCAGGGGCAGAAGAATTTCTGTGATCTGTGAGTTCAAAGCCATCCAGGGCTGCTTAATGAATCCTTATCTTTAAAAACAAAACAATAACAAACAAAAAACAGAACACTGTCGTATGAAAGGCAGGTGTAGGAAGAGAGTATCACAAATACTGGGTACTCCATCCATTGAATACACAACCAATCCAGCGCCAGTATGTTAAAAGAAACCCTGGGGGGGGGGAAGACTGCACTTGGGTAAGCCAACATAGCGCAGAGCTGTCAGTCTTTTGAGACTGGGAGACTTAAAGTAGGAAGGAACAAACATTCAGCATTAATTTTTGTGGTGTATTTTGGGGTTTGTCTATCACAGCTCAATACTACAGTTTAGAGTGAATCACAATTGGGTATTTTCGATGCAGAAGGATTTTAGAGACTTGGTTCCAAGACAGAAAATCTACAGACTGGCTGGATCCACATGGTAGGAGAGCTAACTCAGGACTGTTGTCCTCTGACCTTCACATGAACACTAAGCCATATCTGTACTCCCTTCCACATACACACATACATGAGCACGCACACACATATAATTTAATTTTGTTTTTGTTTTTTCGAGGCAGGGTTTCTCTGTGTAACAACTCTGGCTGTTCTGGAACTCACTTTGTAGACCAGGCTGGCTTGGAACTCACACAGATCCACCTGCCTCTGTCTCCCAAGTGCTGGGATTAAAGGTGTGTGCCACTACTGCCCGGCTAAAAATTTCTTAAATGAACTTGAAACTTTTGTTGTTAGAACAAAGTGCGAACAGATAAATCCTTTAGAATAAAGTTAATTTTAAAAGACAGAATATCTTTAGGAAAAGATACAATAATGAAAACATACTTATTATTTAAGTTGTCAGGACATCAAAACAGAAATAAGTTAAACTGGTAAGAGCTAAAAGGAAACTATTTTCAGATGAGAAAATATGTTCAGAAAAGCCACATGCCATGATTAGTTAGGGGAGGCAAATCTGGAATATAACCATGTGATCACTGCCAGTGGTTTTAAGTGTCATCCTAGTACAGATAACAGGGTTTTCTTGTCCACCCTCACTGTTACCCCTGCCTGCCCCAGAGTTAAAGCTCTGCCTTCTGATTAGGGGGTGTCATGAGCAAGCTGTGCCAGACACAGGCACATTTGCATCTTTTCGCAATATCAGAATTTGTTTAAGAACAATAGATTCACAAATCGCTTCAATTTTATTGGCTGCAATTTGTCAAGTAGTCTTGCTTTTGTTCCCCTCCAGTTCCTTACTGATATTAATTTTTCAGTCACACACCACATATCATTCATTAAATCTATCTCTAACACAAAGATACATACATTATATATATGTCACAGCATAGCTATAAAAGGGTTAAAGAGGCTATAGCAGAGTTCCGGGAGACCTAACTGAAAGGAAGAAGCAAGAAACTGAAATGGATACAAAAGAAACCTTTGCAAGGATGGATGAAGAGATAGGTGAGTGGGTGGGATCAGATCAGATAACAAACCCTGTTGGAGATGGGCTGGCGATGCACTGCAGAGTCAAGCCACAGAATCAGACTAGAGGGATCTTCAGGGTTGAGCTGCCTAGTGAGATGCAGGACAGTGATGACCATGGAGGTGAGGCACAGGACCAGGTCCTCATGGATGAATGGCGAGTGGCCAGATTGACGGTAATTAAAGGAAGCTGCATTAGCAGCAGAAGCCCAACTAAGCTGAATCCCCTGAGACATTTGGGAGTTCGTTGGGAGTTACTCCTCTGATTTTCACCCTGGGTGCTCAGATGTTAAGTCAACGGGGCTGTCACCGTTGCTATGTTGGGTATCCGTCTCTTTATGGGGTCCAGGTGAAGGTGTTGCACCCTTTCCTTGGTTTAGTGTTTTGATGTTCTCTATTCCTGATATGCTTGTATGACCCAAATATATAAGTTGGTACTCTTTNTTTGTTTGGGCTTCCAGCCCTAAACAATGACACTTATTATTAACTATGAAAGCTTGGCCTTAGCTTAGGCTTGTCCCTCTAGGGCTTATAACTCAAATTAACACACATTTCATGTCTACATTCCATTGCTTGTCCACAGATCTATTTGCTTTCTTCAGACAGTCCTCCAAGACTTTAAAGAAGGGAAGACCAAGTTGGAAGATGTTCCCGTTAGCTTTTACAGTCAACAAGCAGCCGTCAACAGGGAAGAGGAAGTCTTACTTGAGGGATTTTCCAGATCATATTGACCTCTGGCCATAGTTCTGGGTAATTGTTCTAACCGCCCCCACTCCAAAGACAGGGTTTCTCTGTGTATCCCTGGCTGTCCTGGAACTCCTTTTGTAAACCAGGCTGGCCTCAAATTCACAGAGACCTGCCTGCCTCCCAAGTGCCGGGATTAAGGTGTACACCACCATATCTGGCTTGTCCTAATTTTTTTTTATTGATGTGGGAGGGTCCATCCCACTGTGAGTGATGCCACTCCTAGGAAAGTGGTTCTGTGTTGTATAAGAAAACTGTCTGGGCACGAACGAAGGCCAGACTGAGCAGCATTCCACCATGGTTCCTGGCTCAGCTCTTGCTTGAGTTCTACCCCAGACTTCCTTCCATGATGGACTGTTACCTGGAAGTGCAAACTGAAACAATCCTTTCCTTTCCAAATTGCTTGTGATCAAATTGTATCCCAGCAACAGATGAAAAATGACAGAAGGGCTCTCTGAGGAGCGATGGCACTCGTTGCTCTCCTGGCTGCAGAGGCTATTGTCAGTCAGTTTCAAAATTTGCTGGGGACAGGCAGAGTGTGGAAGTTTGCTGACGAATTAGATTAATGAAATATGTATTGCACGCATTAAAGGTCAGGCAAGGAAGTGGTTCACCATAAAATACAACTCCCTTTACGATGGTGTGGATTGTGGCAAGACTTAGCGCAAATTATAGATTAGTTTCACTGATAAATCTCCATATGTTGACAACACCCCTAAAAGGAAATAAACACCAAAACCATCAAACAGTGAAGCTTACCTTAAGAAAAATATGAAAAATTAGTTGTAAGGAACACTTTTTGGGGAAAGTAAAAGAAGTTTCTTGCAAAGATGATTTCCAGCAAATCCTTGTTTCATACTTCATGTACACACATTAATTTGGTTAACCTGCTAACACAGCTTTGTGCTCAGCAATTGTTTACACACAACTAGATACATGAAAGGCAGTGTGGGGAGGGGAACAGCAGCAAGAGGAGATTAATCCCTTTCAAACCTGGCCCTGGAATGAAGTCAAGAGGAAACGTGAGCTTGGAAAACAACCCCAAAGCAGACAGCAAGTATTAAGACACTTTCAAAGAGAACATGAGTGGTTGTGCTTACGATCTGGGAGAGGGAAATTTTAGAAATGTATTCCAGAAGGCAGTGGGATTCTGACGAGGCCTCGGAAGTATGGAGAAATATAGGAGATTGATGATTCTGGATGAGAGGGTTATCCCAAATGAGGAATTAGATTTTCATCAGATCCAGGGACATACATTTATATCTCATAAATTGTTTCGGGAAGAAAATTGGAAGAAAATGAATTTTGAATGAATTCCTTCTCACGACTGTGGTCTTCCCTGTTTGCCAGGATTATTGACAAACCAGTGCATCTTATCTTAGAAAATGGAACAGGACCCTATAGTTTGCTAAGAGAGTTTGCTTACAAAGGCAAGGTTGTGTGATCTGAATAGCCCTGCACCAACTGTGTTCAAAATGGACGTTTTCTCCATGAAATGGGGGGCGGGAGGGCTAAAATGAAAGAAAAAGGAAATTCCATTTTCAGCCAGTTGATACAGGGCTGTCTTCCCCACTATCATAATTTAAGTTTGGTTGAAGGAAAGCATCTTTATTTCATGACTAATGTGAGCAACCCAGCCTGGGCTGGTTTGTACTCAGCTCCAAGCTATGCTTGTAGAATTGGACAAAGAAGCAGGAACATCTATCTCAACAGACATTTGTAAGTTTCTGCTACACTTAAAAACTATGCCTATGGGTTGTTTTTTTGATCCTGAGCAAACCCTTCTATCTTTTAAAAAGCATGTTCTATTATTTCAAACATACCCAGCTATTCCTGTCTCCCAAGATAAATGAAAATTTGGGCAGATTTATACAACTTTATACAATTGTGAGTGTTTTGTTTGTTATATAGATTTCTTTATTACCAATGCTTTAAACCCCTCTCAAACTCTCTCACTCCCCTAAACCTGGACCCTGACATCACTGTCCCCTAGCTGTGATCTTTGACCCTTTCCTTTTCTTCTGGTGTATCTGCCCTCCTCCTTGACTTACTTTACTTGGTCTTAAGTCAAGACTTTCATGAAATCATTCAACCACCACTGTTTCAGTTTCTTACCGAATGATCCTGCTGTAATGTCAACTTAGGGTTGACAGAATCCAACCCTAAGTTCTCCCAAGGATATTTTTTTGTTTGTTTTGGCTTCATAAAGCCATGTTGACACTTATTTTCCATTTTCTGCTAGATTTTATAGAATTTTTATATATTATTGGTTAATCCTGTTCCACCATAACCACATTGGCTGTCTTCTAAAGGTTTTTCTGGTCCCCAAACACTCATTGTCCTTCTTAGTCCCAGTACAACTGCTCTTCTACTTTTCCAGAAAGCTAAGCTCCCTTGGTAGCTCTGAACTACTGTTTAAAACAAATTTCATTATAAGTAAGGAAATATTTAAAGATTTTCAACACTTAGTACTGGAACTTACTTGAGGGCAAAGATGCACTTTAAGAACCCTGATAAGGCCAGGTGATGGTGGGGAACACCTTTAATCTCAGCACTTGGGAGGCAGAGGCAGGCGATCTCTGTGAGTTTGAGGCCAGCCTGGTCTACAGTGTGAGTTCCAGAGCAGCCAGGACTACACAGAGAAACCCTATCTAGAAAAAAATACCTGTTAAGAAGATAATCTTTTTTGGGGAAGACAATCTAGAAATCGCTATCAAAACTGAAAATGCACACACCCTTCTACCCATTAATTTGCCTTCACATCCCAGAGCTTATTTAAGAAAAACAAAAGTGCAAAGATGTGTGTACAGATGTCACTACAGCTGTCTTGGTGTGGTAAGCTCTCTTGAGATCGTTATTTTTTCTCTTAGGGTGCATATTATGGTGATACAAGGGTAATATTCTTCAATCGACCCCAGAATGTGGAAGATTCTCTTTGTACTGGGCTAGATATATAGAGAGAAAAGTGGCCACAGTAAAATCTGTCTTTAAAATGCACGAACAGATAGATAGTGTTGAAAATTCTGCACACCAATTTTGCAAAGGAGGACTGAACACTAGAACTCTAACTTTATGTTTGCCTGTCACTTGAACCTATTAAGCAGTTTTCACAATTATATTTCAATGACACAGAAAGAAAATAAATAGAAAGTCACTGCTGAACCACCGTTGTTAAATCTGTAATTTTTTTAAGTGCTCAAATACTCAAGGTGTTTTTCTCCTAAGACTCGGGACTGTTTTTAGCAAGCACCTTTACCCAGAGGCAGCTCCCTATCACTCCTTTCCATTCTTCATTCTTTCTTACTGTCTGTACAGACTCCTAAGCTGTTGTCCCTTAAAAATTAGATTATTTTTCAGTGCTTCAGGGTAACCCTGGATTCTGTTTATGGAATTTGGTTTATTCCTAGTGTTTCATTTTTGAGGATGGACTTAAACTCTGCACCCATGCCCCATGCTTTTCACATCCATACTCAGACTGTGTTTTGGGAAAGTGGCAAAATCTCCTAGCTGTCTGAAAACCGACTCTGAGCCATCTAAGGACTTTTCACAAGCTGCCATCTCACTCCACCACTAGCCACTGTCTTGACATCCACCACAAATCATCCATTCATCTGTGAGCTTTTTCCTCTCTTGTTGCTTCCAGCGTATCTTGGGATCATGCTCCTAAACTAGCCAAAGCCATCACTACCTCTTTTCGTTAGAAGAGGTACACCAGTCTATTCCTCTTAAATGGAACAACAACAACAACAACAACAACAAAGGGCTGTCAGCCTTGGTATGTCTAAAGCCCTGGTCGGCTTACAGAAATTCCCCTGCTTGGAGTCAGATTGGCTTCAAGAAGGATCACTGACACATGTCTGGGTTGTGTGAAAACCTGATAAGAGTTTCCCACCTTTTTTACAAAACAAGATAACTTTGTGAATAATTACACCAACCTAAAAATGATACATCCACAAAACTGCAGGATGGGCAAAACTTTACTTTTAAATATCTAAAGTAAAAATTGAAACCACAGCAGCAAGCACTGCCAGAGGTGTCATTAGGAACTTAAGTTTTAGATGCTTGCTATCTTACTGTGTCTTCCTGGCTGGTCTCAAACTTTTAGGTTCAAAGTATCTTCCCACTTTTGCTTCTGAGTAGCTCAAACTACAGGCCTACCCACTGCACACAGTTTGAAAGATTGCTTTTAAAAAATAATTTATTTTCTAGAACAATAGCAGCCTCATAACGAAGTTGTGCTCTGGGCCTCAGACACCACAGCTCTCACCACAGCCAGTCCAGTCCCTCTAGAGTGCAGGATTATTGCAGAAGAGTTGGGATAAATATGGCTGTGCTGCCCAAAGGCTTGACTCACAGCAACTGCTGTTTTCAGTCCTTGTCTCTGGTGTGTAAAGAAGACAATTATTTTGTGATTTTTCAAGTTTAATCATGATGATTAGGGTTTTTTTTTTAAAAAAATCTCTCATACATTACATCCCAATTGCAGTTTACTCCCCCATTCCTCCCCATACCATACTCCTTCCTCACCCCACCCCATTCTCCCCCTTCACTTCTCCCCCTCCCTCAGAGTCATTCATTCTGTTTCCCTTCAGCAAAGGGCAGGCCTCCCAGGGATATCAACTTAATATGGCATAACAGGTGACAGTAAGACTAGGCAAAACCCCTTATATCAGGGTTGGACAAGGCAACCCAGTAGAGGGAGAGGTGTCCCAAGATGAGCAAAAGTGTCTGCGGCAACCCCAATCCCACTATTAGGAATCCCACAAGAACACAAGTCACACAACCATAACATATATTCAGAGGACCGAGTGCAATCCCATGAGGGCTCTGTGATGGTCGGTTTCAGTCTCTGTGAGTCCTGGTAAGTCCTGTTTAGTTGATTCTGTGGGCCTTGTTCTCCTGGTCTCCTAGACCCCTCTGGGTCCTACAATCTGCCCTCTCTTCCAAGGGGTTCCCTGAGCTCCGCCTTACGTTTGGCTGTGGGTCTCTGTTTCTGCTCCCTTCAGTTGCTAGATGAAGCCTCTCTGATGACAGGTCAGCTACTCACCTGTGAGTATAGCGCAGTATCAGTAGAAATCATTACATTGACCTTTTATTTGCCATTTGTGTTTGGTTCTATCCTAGGTCTCTGGGGTATCCAGCCTTGTGTTTCTGGTCATCGAGGCAGTATCTGGAATGGGCTCGCTCTCATGGTGTGGGACTCAAGTTGGACCAGTCATTGGTTGGCCACTTGCACAAGTCCTGTGCCACAACTGCCCCAGCACATCTTGCAGGCAAGACAGATTATAGGTGAAAGGTTTTGTGGCTGGGTTGCTGTCCCTGTATCACCACTTTCTTGATTACAGAAAATGGTAAGTTCAGGCTCTATATCCCTCATTACTAGGAGTCTTCACTAGGGTCACCCTATAGATTCCAGGAACTTTTCACTGCACCAGGTTTCCACATCATCCTCCAAATGCCCCCCAATTCCATACATCTCTCCCTGTAACTCTCTGCCTCCACTCCTCCTCGCCTGATTCTGTCCCTCAAAATCTATGATATTTCCCCTTCCCAGGGAGGTCCATGCATCACTCCCCTACTTGAGCCCTCCTTGTTACTTAGCCTCTCTGGGTCTGTAGATTGTAGAGTGATTATCCTTTACTCAACAACTAATATCAACTTATAAGTTAGTACATAAAGTGTTTATCTTTCTGAGTCTGTGTTACCTCACTCAGTATGATTTCTTTTCCAGTTATGTCCAATTGTCTTCAAATTTCATAATGTCATTTTTAACAGCTGAGTAATACTCCATTGTGTAAATGTACCACATTTTCTTTATCCATTCTTCTGTTGAGGAACGTCTAGGTTGTTTCCAGTTTCTGGCTATTATGAATAAAGCTGCTTTGAACATAGTTGTGCAAGTGAATTTATGGTATGACTGAGCATTCTTTGAGTATATGCCCAAGAATGATGTTGCTGGGTCTTGAGGTGGATCAATTCCAAGTTTTCTGAGGAATCGCCATATTGATCTCCATAGTGCCTGTACAAGTTTGTACTCCCACTAGCAATGGAGGAGTGTCCCCTGTGCTCCACACCCTCACCAGCATGAACTGTCACTTGTGTCTTTGATCTTGGTCATTCTGACAGGTATAAGATGAAATCTCAAAGTCGTTTTGATTTGCATTTCCCTGATGGCTTAATGACATGTTAAACATGTCTTTAAGTGCTTCTCAGCCATTTGAGATTTCTCTGTTGAGGATTCTGTTTAGATTTGTTCCCCATTTTTCAATTGGATTATTTGTGTTTTTTTAAATATATCTAGTTTCTAGAGATCCTTACATATTTTGGATATTAGCCCTGTCAGTTGTGGAGTTTGTGAAAATCTTTTCCCATTCTATAGGTTGTCATTTTTTCCTATTGATGGCATTCTTTGCCTTACAGAAGCTTTTTAGTTTCATGAGGTCTCATTTATTAATTGTTGATCTTAGTGCCTACACTATTGGTGTTTTGTTCAGAAAGTTGTCTCATGTGCCAATTAGTTCAAGGCTACTCCCCACTTTCTCTTCTATCAGGTTTAGTGTATGCCATTGGCCATATCAGAGGAGTAGCACATGGCAATTGACTTCAGGAGATCGGCCCACTGAGAAGCAAAGTTCTGATGGGTGAATCTCAGATTGGCAACCTCTCACCCCAGGACTTCAGGCTCCAGAGTGTCTTCTGCTACTGCTGTGCTTTTACATGCTTGCCACTGCCATTTTTCTCTGGTATCTGGCATGGTGTGAATGGGCGTGACCTTAACGTAGTGTGATTATCTCCCATTCTAATGGGCATTTTTACCTGTGGATTATTATGAAGATGATTTCCTTCTAAGCTATACTGTTTAACTGAAGCAATGATTTTATACAATAATAGTGTTAGTATAAATAGGATCTGGATGATTGAGGGTCTTTATTAACTATAGTAAGGGATTATGACAGAGGTTAGTTTAGTAGGATGATGACTAATTCCTTGTGCCTATTTCTGGCCTCAGCTTCCTGATATAAAAAACTGTTGATGGATGGGTATGTACCCTGAAGATCTAAAATAGAGTTGACTGCTTATTTTTCATATACTAAAGTTTATATTTGTGATTCTTTTAAGCTTTTATTTTACAAGTTTACCTTTTGAGATAATAAAATAATTGATCATTTCTTTGTAACTGAAACATGCAGCCTGCTAGTAAAAGAACTGGCTGAGAATAATACCTTGTTTGCTTATACTCTTTTAATCTATAACAAGTTGCTTGGACATGCATGGATGTGGGTTCTTGGGACAGCTTGTTTTTCACCTGTAATATGTAAAATGTCTAATCATGTAAGGGATATAGAAAACATGCTGTTTTTTACTTGTATTAATTGTAATTATTCACTTGAAAAATATACTGTAACCACATTATTTTTTTATTGCTTGAGAGATTCTACTGGGGTATATAAGCTATAAGGAAAAAATAAAGATGTAAGAGAAAGAAAAACACCAGGGAATATTTAAAAGGAAAGTTAGAAGGAAGGCATCAAGAGAAGCAGAGATACATCTAGAAAGAGGTAAGAAAAGAAATAAAGAACAGAGAAAGACCCTAAGAGTGTGTGTGTGTATTTCCTTTTTCACTGGCCCCAGAGAGTTAAGCTTTAACCCACCCCACCCCCACTGGTACCAGAGAATTAAATTTTACTCCCTCAGATAGAAAAGTCAAGTTGAATGATTAATTCGCCAACTCCATGGCTCCCACTCAAACCCTGACTTGCTGGAGGCTGGTCCTCATGGCAGCGGTTAAGTATATCTGATTTTATGTTGAGGTCTTTGATCCACTTGGACTGGAATTTTGTGCGGGGTGATAGATATGGATCTATTTGCATTCTTCTACATCAGACTTCCAGTTAGTCCAGCACCATTTGATGAAGATGTTTTCTTTTTTCTATTGTGTATTTCTTGTTTCTTTATCAAAAAACAGGTGTTTGTAGGTGTGTGGATTTATGTCTGGGTCTTTGATTTGACTCCATTGATCAATGTGTCTGTTTTTATGCCAATAACATAAGGTTTTAATTACTATATCTTTGTAGTACAGCTTGAAATCAGAGGTGTTGATACCTCTGGAAGTTGTTTTATTGTATAGGATTGTTATAGCTCTCCTGGGCTTTTTCCATATGAAGTTGAGTATTGTCCTTTCAAAGTTTGTAACGAATTGTGTTGGAATTTTGAGGTTGGGTATTACATTGAATCTGTAGATTGCTTATGGTAAGATGACCATTTTTACTATGCTAATCCTACTAATCCATGAGCATGGAAAATCTTTCCATCTTCTGTTTCTTTCTTCAAAGACTTGAATTTTTTGTCATATAAGTCTTTCACTTGCTTGGTTAGTGTTACCCCAATATATTTTACATTATTTGTGGCAATTTGTGAAGGGTGTTGGTTCACTTATCTTTCTCAGACAATTCATCATTTGTATATAGGTGGGCTTGTATCCAGTCACTTCACTGTAGGAATTTTCTGGTAGAATTTTTGGAGTTGCTTCTGTATACTATCATATCATCTGTAAATAATGATACTTTGACTTCTTCCTTTCCAATTTGTATTCCCTTGATCTTCTTTAGTTGTCTTATTTGCTCTAGGTAGAACCTCAAGTACTATATTGAATAGACATGAAAAGAGTGGACAGCCTTGCCTTGTTCCTTATTTTTGTGTAATTGCTTTGAGTTTCTCTCCATTTAATTTGATGTTGGCTATAGGGTTGCTGTAAATTGTCTTTATTATGTTTAGGCATGTCCCTTGTATTCCTAATCTCTCCTTTTATCATGAAAGGGTGTTGCATTACTAATGAGATGACCAGGTGATTATTTTTCTTTCAGTTTGTTTATATGTTAGATTACATTGGCTGATTTTCATATGCTGAACAATTCCTGCATCTCTGGGATGACATCTACTTGATCATGGTGGGTGGTCTTTTTGATGTGTTCTTGGATTTGGCTTGTGAGTGTTTTATTGAGGATTTTTGCAATTATGTTCATAAGAGAAATTGGTCTGTATTTCTGTTTGTGTGGCTTGAATGTCAGAGTGACTGTGGCCTCATAAAATGAATTTCCCCCTGTTTCTATTTTGTGGAAAAATTTGGGGAGCATTGGCATTAGCTCTTCTTTGAAATTCTGGTAGAGGGGGCTGGAGAGATGACTCAGCAGTTAAGAGCACTGGTTGCTCTTCTAGAGATCATGAGTTCAATTCCTAGCACTCACCTGGCAGCTCACAATATGATACCCTCTTCTAATCTGTGTGCGTACATACTGACAAAGCACCTGTATACATAAATAATAAACAAACAAATAAATCTTAAAATTCTGGTAGAATCCAGTGCTAAAACTGTCCAGTCATGAACTTTTTTGGTTGAGAGATTTTTAATGACTATTTTTATTTCCTTAGGTGTTACAGGTCTATTTCAATTGTTTATCTGATCTTGATTTAACTTTGGTAAATGATTTCTATCAAGTATCCATTTCCTTTAGCTTTTCCAATTTTGTGGAATACAGGTTCTTAAAATATGACCTAATGATTTTTTAGATTTCATTTGTTGTTATGTCCCCTTTTACTTTCTTATTTTGTTAATTTGGATATTCTCTTTGTATCTTTTAATTAGTTTGGATAAGAGTTTGTCTATTTCAGCTGGGCAGTGGTGGCACAGGCCTTTAATCCCAGCACTTGGGAGGCAGAGGTCAGCCTGGTCTACAGAGCTAGTTCTAGGACAGGCTCCAGAAGCTACACAGAAAAACCCTGTCCTGAAAAACAAAAAACAAAAAACAACAAAAAAAGTTTGTCTATTTGGTTGATTTTTTTCAAAGAACCAACTCTGTTTCATTGATTTTTGTATTATTTTCTTTATTTCTATTTTATTGATTTCAGCTCTCAGTTTGATTATTTTCTGCCATCTCCTCCTCTTGGGTGTGATTACTTCTTTTTGTTCTAGAGCTTTTAGTTGTCCTGTTAATTTACTGGTATGATAGATCTCCATTTTTTTCATGAAGGCACTTAGTGCTATGAACTTTCCTCTTAGCGCTGCTTTCATTGTGTCCTTTAAGTTTGGGTGTGTTATGTATTCGCTTTCATTGAATTCTGGAGTGTCTTTAATTCCTTTCTTCATTTTTGCCTTGACCCAGTTATTCCGTGGAGAGTTGTTCAGTTTCCCTGAGTTTGTAGGCTTTCTGTTGTTTCTGTTGTTGAAATACAGTTTTAATATATGATGATCTAATAGGGTACAGAGGATTATTTAGATTTCTTTGTATCCATTGAGACTTGCTTGGTGACTGAATATGTGGCCAATTTTGGAGAAAGTTCTGGGAGGTGCTGAGAAGAAGGGATACTCTTTTGTATTAGCATGAAATGTCTTATAGATGTCTTTAGGCCCATTGGATTTATGTCTGTTAGCTCCAGTTTAGTTTTTGTTTGGATGACCTATCCGTTGGTAAGAGTAGGATACTGAAGTCTCCCACTATCAATGTGTGAGGGTCAATATGTGTTTTAAGCTAACTATTAAGTTTCTTTTACAAAGGTGAGTGCCCTTGCATTTGAGGCATAAATGTTAAGAATTGACACATCATCTTGGTGGATTTTTCCTTTGATGAGTATGAAGTGTCTTTCCCTGTCTCTTTTGATTAGTTTTTGGTTTGAAGTCTATTTTATTAACTATTAGAATGGCTATACCAGCTTGCTTTTTAGGGACATTTGTTTGGAAAATCTTTTTCCAACCATTTACTCTGAGGTAATGTCTATCTTTGATGCTGAGGTATGTTTTCATGCAGCAGCAGGATGGGTTCTGTTTTCAAGTAAATTGTTAGTCTGTCTTTTTAATGGGGAGTTGAATTCATTGATTTTGAAAGATATCAATGATTGATGATTGTTAATTCCTGTTACTTTGTTGTTGTTGTTGTTGGTGGTGGTGGTGTGTGTTTTCTTTCTTCTAGTTTTGCTGATATGGGAATATTTATTTCCTGTGTTTTCATGGGTGTAGCTAATCTCCTTGGGTTGGAGTTTGTTTAACTCCTAGTACCTTCTATAGGGCTGAACCTGAAGATAGATATTGTTTAAATTTGAATTTATCATGAAATATCTTGTTTTCTCCATCTTTCTGATTCAAAGTTTTGCTGGGTATGGTAGTCTGGGCTGGCATTTGTGGCCTCTTAAAGTCTCCAAGACACTAAGTCCCTTTTAGAGTCTCCATAGAAATGTTGGCTGTAGTTCTAATATGTCTGCCTTTATGTGTTACTTGCCTTTCCCCCCTTGTATCTTTTAAGAGTCTTTCTTTGTTCTGTATATTTAGTGTTTTGAATACTGTATGGCCCCAGCTTTTCTTTTCTGGTCCAATTTATGTGGTGTTCTCTATGCTTCTTCTTCTTTTATAGCTATCTCTTTCTTTAGGTTAGGACAATTTTCTTCTATGATTTTATTGAAAATATATTCTGGGTCTTTGAGCTGTGATCCTTCTTTTAGTCTTATTATTCTAATGTTTGAACCTTTTATAGTGTCCCAGATTTCCTGGGTGTTTTGTTTTTCAGAAATTTTTCAGATTTAACATTTCCTTTTACCAATGTATCTATTTCTTCTATTGAATATTCAATGCCTGAGAGTTTCTCTCCATTTTATGTAGTCTGTCTCTGTAGTTCCTGCTTGCTTACCTAGATTTTTCATTTCCAGATTTCTCTCTGTTTGTGCTTTCTTTGTTGTTTCTATTTCCATTTTCAGGTCTTGAACAATTTTGTTCATTTCCTTCAATTTTTCATTTATATTTTCTGAACTTTCTTTAAGGGTTTTATTCATTTACTCTATTTTTTGTCTTTTCCTTGATTTCTTTTTTATGTTTGTAAAATTTTTATTTACTTTTTTATTTTTAAAACAATCTTATTTTACATATCATTCCCAATTCCCACTCCTGCCCCGCCTCCCATTCCTTTTACCTTTTCCCCACTCCACACTCCCTTCACTCCTCAGAGAGGGTGAGGCCTCCCATGGGGAATCAACAAAGTCTGTCATATCACTTGAGACAGGACCAAGGTCCTCTCTCCTGTATCTAGGCTGAGCAAGGTATCCCTCTGTAGGGAATGGGCTCCAAAGAGCCAGTTCATGCCCTATGGATAAATATTGGTTCCACTGCCAGTGGTCCCACAAACTGCCCAAGCCACACAACTGTTACCCACATTCAGAGAGCCTAGTTCGGTCTTATGGAGGTTCCCCAGCTGTCAGTCCGGAGTCAGTGAGCTCTCACTTGTTTGGGTCAGCTGTTTCTGTGGGTTTCTCCATCATGGTCTTGGCCTCTTTGCTCATAATATTGCTCCTCTCTCTCTGTGTCTGGATTCCAGGAGTTCTGCCCGGTGCTTAGCAGTGGATCTTTGCATTTGCTTCCATCAGTTACTGGATGAAGGTTCTATGATGAGGCTGACCTCGGATTCACAGACTCACCTGCCTCTTCCACCCAAGTGCCACCACCACTTATTTTTATTTATTAATATCTTCTTTATTTTTTTTAAAGATTCTAAAAGACTAGAACTTTGTAAGTACCTTTCCCCAAATGGGAAATAGTCTCCCAACCTAAGTTTAGGAAGATTTGGGGTGCCAGTGTACAAGACTGTTGCAGTAAATATTATGACAGAGAAGCTTTAAATTGGCAGATGGTGAGATAAATGATGTGCTTACATGTTTGCCCGGTGTCGTGGGTATAATTTACCAGTGCCCCAAATATATTTTTATCTCTTGTTAAAGTCAAATGCCATATTTTACAAGCTGTACCTATGTGCTTCTACATGCTATGAATTCTACAAACACAAAATCCGAGAGTGAACACTCACCTTAATCTTTTTGTTAATTGTATGCAACTGCTCTGGACTTTTTTTGGGACCCTGAAAGAAAGGTGAGCAAAACCAGTAGAAAAAAGTTGAGTCTGACTATATATATATAAAATAACAGATATGAAAAGAGTAACATCAGCATTTAAAAAATAATTCTAAGAATTGTCATGAATCTTGAGGTCATGAATACTTGGTTATGTTTACCACAGAAGTTGGTATTTGTTCACTTAGAGTTGTAAATTGTGTTTTTTTTCAAAGGAGGCCAATTCACTGCTGGATGACTATGGAAACACTGGCTTCTGAGCTCCCTAAGAAGTTGGGAAACCCTTGGAGGTATAGCTCCATGTAAATACTATTTTATAGGTAAACACACACACACCGCATAAACACACAGACACACACACCACAGACACACACACACCACACACACACAGAATCACACACACCATATACAGACACACACACCACAGACACACAGACCACACACACACAGAATCACACACACCATATACAGACACACACACCACAGCACACCACAGAGACACACACACACCACACAGGCACACACCACACAGGCACACACCACACAGGCACAGACACACACACCACATACAGACACACACACCACATGCACATCACCAGACACACACACCACACAGACACATACCACACACACGCAGGCACACCACACAGACACACACACTACACGCACACCACACAGACACACACCACACACACGCAGACACACACACAGACTCAGACACACACACCACACGCACACCACACAGACACACACACACAACACAGGCACACAGACACACACATAGACACAGACACATCACACACAGACACACACACAACACACAGACACACTGCACACACACAGACACACATACAGACACACCACACAACACACAATGCACACACAGTGCACCACACACATAGAAACACACACCACATACAGGCACACACATACACAACACACACAACACACACAGACACATGCACACACCACATGCATAAACACACAAAGACACACTTTCTAAATGGGAATTTTTAAATATTTATTTATTTACTTATTATGTATACAATATTCTGTCTGCGTGT
>LOJH01042192.1:4213-14249 GCA_001685095.1 Ellobius talpinus | reverse complement strand
AGGGGAGGGGAGGGGAGAAGAGAAGAGAAGAGAAGAGAAGAGAAGAGAAGAGAAAGCTTATATCTCAAGGGGGAAATTCCTCAACTTAATAACAAGTAGCAGGACCTGAAATAAAATCAGTAAGGCAAGGATTTTCCAGATACATAGACTATGAATAGGTTGAACTGCATTTTCCAGTGATATAAAATCAAATTTATCACTTGATTCTAGTTATTTTTCTAAAATTTAATTAAAACTACATAATTTTATAATACATATTCCATCCTATTATACCAAAATTTCCATCTTTAATTAAAAGTTTCTAAGAATACTTGCTAATAATTTTGAGAATGTGCCAGAGGTCTAATCTCTAACAAGTTGCTTCATCTGGCAGAAATATAGAGTGACAAAATCATTAAAAGATATTATAATTGAAAGTGAGAATGTTTGTTATTCCTATTAATAGAAATGTTAGCTCATAGATGGGTTTCAACTCCATTACACAATATTTGTAGACTTCAGAATTTCAGAAAAGAAACAGAATCTTAAAACATACTTCCTGCCAAGTACGTGACAGTACACCTCTGTGAAATAATAGAAGAATTACAATCAATTTTCAGAATTTCATGGTTGAAAAGTAAAGTGCTATAGATGTCTCCAGAATCAGAAAATGACTTTGATATTCTCACACATATATCAACTCATCAGAGCAGAAGTTAAACCTGTATTAAAGCAGCCACAGTCTTCTTGAGTGTGACAATAAGTTAGTGGCTTTAGTCCATTTCCAAGGGACTCCAGCACATTGTAAAATTCACAAGGTGAGTAGCTCCTCTGCCTATTTTCATTGTGTCTTGGAAGAGAGGATTGTGGAGGTGCAGATATACAAGCTTTATATAGAGAACATATATGGAGCTTTTATATACAAGAAGGCACACAAATGTGCTTTCCATGTGCATCTGCAGCTCTCTGTCCTGTGTCTGACTAAGATATAAAAACTATAGCATTACAGGATATGTGGTTTTTATGTTTATGATTTATCAAATTCTTAATACAGTGTCTCATGAGTCAATCATAGAATATGTGATTTTTGACTTACCTAGACTCAAATCCCTAATACAATGGCTCATGTGCCATTTATCTGGAGTTACAAATATCTATCCCAGTGATTACTCCCAGACATATTGATTCCATCGAGGCAAACCCAATATCGATGCATATATTGGAAACCTTTACAGAGGGACATAAAGGTAACTTTATGGGTTTGGGTGGACCTTGGTGCTCGACAGCAAAATGACAGAAAATAAAGCACACAATGGGTGAAATCAAAATTCTCTCAACCTGGACTGGCTTTTGGGAATCCACAAACACTCTACAGTTCAGAAAGAAAACAAACACTTGTTCCTAGATGTAGACTCAAAATTCTCAGTCTTCTTGGGTTATAAAAAGTAACTGTGTCTCTCAAAATTGAAAGCCAAGAAAACTAATACATCATAAAGAGGATTCTGCAACCAAGAAACATTCAAAATCATCAAAACAATGCAACAAATAAGTGCATGTGAGTGGCACAAATAAATGTTCATGAAATATTAGCGATCACCTTGGTTTGGGTCCTGAGGAAAATGGAAAGTAGCTTTTGGGCCAAGCTTTGACATTGAATCAGATTTCTACAGCAGAGATGGGAGTGGCAAGAACATGATCAGCAGTTGGACTCTAACAATAAAATAACCAGAGTTGAAATTTTAGAAAGAAATAACATTGAAAATTGAAATATAATTGAAGAAATTTGACTATAACTTGCATTGCATTGCAAGAGAAAATAAATTTTAACACATATATGGCAACTTTGAGTGTAAGGCAGAGATCTTGGAGTTTGATATGCAAATCAAAAGAAGTCTTGAAACATCCTGAGTCTATGAAAGAAAGTATGATTTAGAAGGAATAACCCCTAATAAATCTTCAAATGTATTGTTGAGGGGAGGCAGTCTAGGAAAAGATTGATAAACTTGTAAAAAAAGCTTATAGAAACTATGCTGCTGATACCATAAAGAACAGGTATGTACAGAGGTCTGTCTGATCAAGAAATCAAGAGGGTAACATAAGAGATAAGGTCTCTCTCCCCACCACATACACACACAATAGGAATAATATTGAGTAACTACTTCATGTATATTTAAGTAAAGTAATCCATGCAATAATTTAGAATGCTGTCTTGCATATAGTAATAATAAAATAAGCATGAAGTAGTTATTGTTACTATTGTTACATGATATAGCAGAGATAAAGTGCATCCAAAATACTACTGAAATTAAAACCAGCTGACAGAGCTGAAAAAAATCAGTAGAGATGTATAAGCAGGCTCTATAGTAAATAAGGATACAAAATGAAGTCCCGTTATGTTGATTATGTTGATTATTATATTATATTGGGTGAATATGGAAATGCTCCATATTTCCATTAGAATTATGTATCCTAAACAGTAGTAAACTATGAGAGTAAGACTTCTGGACCAAACTGAAAGTGAAAAAAGAGAATAAAATACAACCTTTTAGAGTGTACACAGGCTTGGGGGAAGAGAATTAATCTTCATTGTCAACCTGTCTAAATCCTTGAGAACCTGAGAAGAATACTTCTAGCTGTGTCTGTGAGACAATGGAAGGGCACTTACATTGTTTTATTAGTACAGTGATATGATTAAAATTTACTTAAGCAATTAAAATCTAAAGTGATATAAACTGGTTTTGGTGAATAATATCTTACCAAATTCATTTCCCATCACTAGGTTTAAAGAATGTTTTAAAGAATGACTTGAGATTTCTTCATTTTCTGGACATTTGCTCAAAAGCATTCACTGCCCAGAGACTACCCTTCTATTATGTGTCATTGCCCCTCTTCCACGGGGTGCTGTCAAAATTGCTCTGTTTCATCTAGTGACTTCTAATCTCACTGTAAAAGTAAAAGATATAATCTTCACTATACGAAAATAATCTGAAATGAAAAAAATCTAAGTTATTAAATCCTATGAAAACAAGAGAATGACTATAACTTACTATAGACAAGCTTACCTGTAAAGGAAGTCTCTCATTCAGGGTCAGTAGCACTATCCCAGGGACAGAATAAAAATTAAAAAAGGAAATCCAGCATGTAGTGCTTTCTACTTCCTGTCTCTGTAGGTGTGAAGAGTCCCAGCTCTGCTCCCACCACTATGACCTTTGCAATGTCTCCCCACCATGATGAACTGTGACTTTTAAGTGATGGTGATGTTAAATCATTATGCTCATGACTTAAAACTATGCCTTTTCCCTTAACTTCTTTTCTGTTGAGTCGAGGCAGTGAAAATAATTAATAAAGGGAGTCAAGGAAGAAGAAAGCTGATAACAGTTATAGAAAACATTTAGAATATAAGAAAATAAGTAATTGTGCTGTTTTTCAAATGCCATGGCAGAATTTAAGCAATTGGAGACAGGTTAAATTTCCAAGATGTTTAGGAAAATGAAATACTCAATAAATGTAAATAAAGAAGCAGAAGTGACTTCTTGTGATATTTCCTTGGGAGATTGACAGAGAGGCACCCCTCTGTCGATCAGACGAGAATGTAGAAGTGGGCAGATTTCAGACTAGGGGTTGTGCTATCAAAATTAAGGCTAGAATAAGATCACGTGCAAAACCAAGTAGAAAGCCAGGTAGCCTACCTAACCAAGGTAGCTGCCTGAGAGGTTAGAGAAAGACAAAGTTCAAAAGGATAACGCAACGGGATAGAAAACCCAAAGCAAAAGTAGAAGCAGTTCGGTTCAGCGGCTTAGAACGTTTTTAAGTCTAAAGTGAGACTAAATTATTATTAGCTTTGCAACCTGAAGGTGTTTTGTTCTACTGCATGGGGGAAATGCTAGGGCCCACTGCCCAGGGTTCTTGTGTGAAATGAGTGAGATAATATACATGAAAAGCACTCAGTGCAAATCTACCTAATAAAGGGTGCTCCAAAATGTGGGCAATCCTTACTAAGAATGGGTAAGAAACAGGTTGAAGACTTCTTCCCACACACTAGACACCAAATTGAAGAGTTTTTAAAATCTGCCCACTTGTTATGACATAGTCAACTTGAGAATTTAGTCACTTAGCATGTTTGAAAAGGACCTTGAATATCATTATGATTTGTGGTCATTGTCATGTAGGCAATGGAAGGGCATTATTTTTTATTAGTATAGAGACATGATTAAACTTTGCTTGAGAAATTAAAATCTAAAAACATGCAAATGTGGTTTGGGCAAATAATGTCTTGTTGAATTTCTTTCCTAGTACTATTTTTAAAGAATGTCTTGTGGATTTTTTTTGCTTTTCTATTTTCTGGATGTTTGCTTGAAAGTATTCACTCCCCAGGGTCTGTCCTTCTATGATGTGTCATTAGCCCCTTCCATGGGCTGTTGTTGAAACTGCTCTTTTCGTTCTAGTAATTTTTAGTCTCAATGTAAAACAAAAAGGTATAATCTTTGATATATAATAATAATCTGAGATGAAAGGACCTAAATTATCAAACCATATGAAAATAAGAGAATGACTGCCTAACTTAACACTGTGATTGACACATATGCTTTATTTAACTTTATCACATTTAAATTCGGTTTATTGCTATCAGAGGTTGATGTAAAATATACATATATCTTTATTGTTTTCCAGAAATGGCAGGCATTTCTTACAAGTAAGATCCCAGCTTGTGACCTGCCCCTCCTTCTCTGTGTGTCTAGAGGCTCACCACATGCCAGGAATTCTGCAAGCCAGTACCACATTTGCTAAAAATAATTGCTCTTTTCTATGTCTGTTCAGGCATGATGCTCTGAACTAAAGTACAAAGTACAGCAACTTCAATTAACAAATACAACTTCAGTATTAATCAATTTGATGTAGATTCATTTTTACCCTAAGGATATTACAACACATCGCAAAAATTGAATATTATTCCTGGAACATCTGTCATCAAAACCAGAACCATACTCTTAGATCCACATAAATCACAGCAAACTTGCCATCCCACAGCAAGAGTCAAACACCCACCCTGTGCCGTGGCCTTTAAAATATTGAGATAATTGACAGATGGCCGTCTTTGCTTGTCTCGTCGCCAAGGTTTTGCTTCAAAAAGATACCTCATGATGAGTCCACTGTTTTTGATGCTAATATGCAAGTACTGTTTTCATAATTTAGTATGCAGCATGCTGGCATAAATCGACATGTTTGTAAGGGATCCCATCAAGTCAAACAGAGGAGAAGGGAAAATCTGACAGCAGGCATTTGTCGGATAGAGCCAACTCTCTGCAGGATCCTACATTCACTGCACAGTCCCTGAAGCATAGAAAACTTATCACACTTTTATAAAACCATGCATGCATGAAACTGAAGGAAGAATTTCAATAGGAATTGATGAGTTAGTAAAAATGTGTATGATTTCACCATATAAAAGAGAAATGGAAAGCCCACCAAGAAAACACTGCTCCCACACAAGGTGATCAGAAATTCAATAGTCTCTCTTTGAAGTGAAAAATCAAAATCTCGCAAAATTCATCAACTGTGCTTAAAGGCAGACATCTTCCATAAGACAGGTCATACTGGAGAGTGAAGCAGCAGCATTTCTATTTAATGTGCATTTAGGATAGGAAATCCACTAAAGCAGAATAAAATCAGCAAGATTAATTTGGCAGATGAACAAATATGTGTGTGTTTCAAGGAACAGCCACTTTGATTATTTTAAATAAGGAACGTCAAGGGAAAAAATTGCCCCCCCAAACTCAATAAAATAAAACATTGACATGTTTGTTACTTAAGCTAGTGGGGAAATTTTTCAAAGGAGTAAAGACCAATTTACTATGGGGAAAGACAATGTACAGATTTTAGTAAAGAGGGCAATTCACATTGAATTCTGATTTTCTTCTGTAGGTTATAAGTTTAGAGAAAAGACAGTTGAGAGAAAAAAAGAAAACAATATATCAAGTCTGCCTGGCCTCAGATTCCAGCTTCATCACTTACAATGAGCATGTTGCTTGTCAATCTGGGTCACAGGTCTTGTATTTGTATTCTGAAGTTAACACATCAGGAGACTCTAACTGCTGGTTTACACTTGTACCTCAGGATCTAGTTATGATTCTGTTCTCTCCTTTATAGAGAGCAGATGAAGCCCTGAATGTGTGAGGTTGACATGGACTCAACCATATCAAGGACTCTTGCCTCAGACCCAGAGGCAAATGGCAAAGTTTTCCCTCTAATCCAAATGTGGATGTTGACAATGTGTACAGAAAATGACCACCACAGCTATCTTCATTCTCTAATATTCATTCCCGGAAGACTGCTCCCAAACAAAGACCCCTCCCACTGATATTAGCTAAAATTTTCTACTTGTAGACTGTAGGGCTGTGAAACATATCCCTGCCTCGGTGAAAATCTGTATGTATTACCTCGCCCTTTTGTTCAGCTGTATGCAATGTCCACACCTCTCTTTTTAACTGTCTTTAATAAACATGCTGAACTTCATGGATGTCGTACTTTCTCCAGCACAGAACCTAGTTCATGAGACTGCAGCTATTGTGTTTCCCTGAGAACATTCCTCTGACATTTCTTCATTCTTTCTCCACCCGTAATTGTTGGAGGGGCCCTTTGTTAGTTCCCTGCTGCTCAGCTCCAAAATAATCACACAGAAACCATATTAATTAAACCACTGCTTGGTCCATTAGCTCTAGATTCTTATTGGCTAAACTCTTAGATCTTAATTTAACCCACTTCTATTAATCTGTGTATCGCCACATGGCTGTGCCTTACCGGCAAGTTTCAGCGTCTGTCTCGGGTGTCAGCTCCATGGCTTCTCCTGGACTCTGCCCCCCTTTCTCCCAGCATTCCGTTTAGTTTTCCCTGCCTACCTCTATTCTGCTCTGCGCAGGCCCAAGACATTTTCTTTACTAGCCAGTGGTATTCACAACATACAGAAGGGAATCCCACATCACATAATCATTTTCAAGTCCTTTATTTTTCTTCTCCCTAAGGTTCTCTCCCCCCTCTCAATCTCCTCCCCCATGTTTGTGAGTTTATGTCTGTGGTGTGCATAAACACGTGTGCTCAATCACATGTAAATGCAGTGCCTGTAGAGATTAGAGGCATCTAGAAATGGAGTTATAAGGGGTGGTGAACTGCCATTTCTCCAGTCTCCCATATTTTTGCTATTCATAAAATCTTACCTACATATAAACTGTCTGTTTCATAAAATCACTCCTGATGGTGGTTCACATTGGAACAAAGGAAAAGACTTGCATGTTCATGAATGGAGGTGAGCATATGTGTCCAGAAGGAGGACACCCAAAGGTTGCCATTTCTTACATGTCATCTATCTTTTTTGATAGAAAGTCTCTCATTGGCCTAAAATTCACAAGTTGGGCAAGTCAGGAATCTCCCTGCTTCTCCAGCACTGGAATTAGAAGCACGTATCATTATGTCCAAATTTTTAAAATATCAGTGTTTGGAATCAAACCAAATCTTCATGCTTTTAAGTCAAACATTTACCAACTGAACTATCACCCCAGCCTAGTGAAAAAATTAATACCACAATATTACATAACAATGTCTTATAATGCTATATTTTTATCTTTGAAAATGTCATACATGTATATAATATATTTTAATCTTATCTACCTCTATTCTCTCCCTCTTACTCCTCCTAGAACCCCTCCCAATCCAGCTCCCTTCCTACTTCATGCTCTCTCTGTCTCTCTCTGTCTCTGCCTCTCTCTCTCTGTCTCATATTCACTTGAAGAAGAACGCTTAAAAGAAATCCCACACTAGCTCAGAATTGAGAATAATAGAGGGTTATTTACTTAGGAGTAGACTCACAAAGCACAATCCTCTGCTGGAATGGAGAACAGCAACCAAATCCTGCAGCCAAAAAAGAGTCCAGACACATGCTTTACATCAGTATAAATAGTATAAGAGGCCACACCCAAGTTAGCAGGTAACTTAAAGGCTACTGGCGGTAGGAATTCCTACAGCACTCACTGAGTCCAATGAATGCTGCTAATATGCACATAGGCACATAGGCACAGATAGCCACTCACCCACAAAGAAAAGTGACTCTTCCTCCCCAAGCACCCTTCAACTCCCAATAGTTCTTTGTCTATGGGTGGGTACCAGAAGCCCTCCTCTGCCCAATGTGAAACTTTCAGCTGGCTTGTTCTTGTCAAGATCCAATATAGTATTTAGGGATTCTGTGAGTCCATTTGGGCAACAACCAGATAATGTCTAAGGAATAGCATTTCACAACAGCCCTCCTTTATTCTTACTCTTATAGTCTTATTCTTCCAACACAATATTTTTATTAATTATTTAGGAATTCTGTACAATGCACCCTGATTCCTCCCATACACACCCTCCCACTCTTGTAAACCCCCCCAAAAAAACCACCAAGTCCAATTGTCCAATTTGTGTTGCCCATATATACTCACTGGCGCATGGTCAAACTCCTAGTGACCAACCCCCTAAAGAAAACAGAATCCTTCTGCATTTCCATCCCCTGCCAGAAGCCATCAATCATAATGACTTTTCAGCATCTTTAAGTTTTTAAGGACTCTCTTCAACAACTTCATGTCTGGACTTTTCCCTTCTCTGGGGAGAGTGCTGTCACAGAAGCCTTCAATGTCTCTCATCCTCAGTTGAGTCTGCAGTCATCAATACCAATGAAAAAGAAGATCCCTTGCTCATAGAAGCCAGAAGCATCCAGATCATGGATATCAGCCTGGTCCCTGGAGGCAGCACTGGCCACCATCTCAAACTCTTTTACAATGCCACCCTCTTCTGCAATACCACTGAACATAGAGAAATTGGCATAGATGTTACATCTATGATGGAGCATTCACAATCAGTTATTTGTAGCCCTCTGACTGATCTAAGTCTATGTTAGTTCAGTTCTTATCAATAAGAAGCTTCTCTGATAAAGGCACAAAGCAGTACAAATCTACGATCATTTAGCAAAATAACATCAATAGATTTTCTTCTTGGATCATGGATTTGAGGACGGAGGAACTTTTACTCACTGCTAGCAGAAGCATGAACTGGTGAAGCCACTTTTGAAGCTATGGTGTTTCTCAAAAAGCTAGAAGCAGAACCACTGTATTACTCAGCTATGCCATTCCTGGACATAGAATCAAAAAAATTTATATCACACTGCAGAGATACTTGCACATCCATGTTCACTGGTGATGTTTTCACATGTGTATAAACAAAAGGTGGTACAGATACACAGTAGAATATTTTTAAGCTATGGGTAATGATACCCCTTATTCCGAATGGCAAAATGGGTGGATATATTTTAAGAATACAGTCCGCACACCACTCTGGAGCACCCCGATAAAGGTGGTAAGATGAGTGGCAGAGTTCTACCATACCAGGAACAACTGTATGGGGAACATCAAGTGACAGCACCTGTTGCAGACTGAAACAGGGTGAGTGTCCTTGTTAAAACTAAAACTAACTGTCAGCTTGAGAAGCCTGGACTTTCCTGAGGGGAAAGTCTCAACTGATAAATTGCCCAGATGAGATTAGCTTATGGACATGTCCGTGGGGAAAGCCTCATTCTGAACTGATATTGGAGGGCCCAGTCTAGGCAGGTGGTCCTGGGGAAAACTAGATGAGTACATGCTGGTCTGTGAGTCAACCAGCAAGAAGCATCCTCCATTGTTCCATGTTCGTAGGAAATAGGTGTGGTATAGAAAGTCTGCCTCCAAGTTCATGACTTGAGTGTTTTTCCACTGATGGGCTGAAACCTAGAATTGTAAGAAAAATAATTCCATTCTCCCCCTAAATTTCTTTAGTCTGAATGTATTACCCTGGGAGTAAAAACTAGACTACGGCTTTCCATGCAAGATGAACTTAGGAACGAGAACAGTAGAGGGGCTTTGCAGGGCATTAGAGAACTGTGAGCTCCCAGAGTAGATAAAGTAGGAAGCTAGGATTGACAGTAATAAAATTATGACTAACAGTGGTGTTAACGCCAGTTCCATCTCTCTCTCTCTCTCTCTCTCTCTCTCTCTCTCTC
>LOJH01042189.1:0-14249 GCA_001685095.1 Ellobius talpinus | reverse complement strand
AAATGGCGCTGGCATAACTGGATATCAACATGTAGAAGAATGAAAATAGATCCACATTTACCATGCATGAAACTCAAGTCCAAATGATCAAAGACCTCAACTTGAAGCCAGCCACACTGAACCTCATAGAAGAGAAAGGGGAAAGTACACTTGAACGCATTGACACAGGAGACCGCTTCCTAAATATAAACCCAGTAGCACAGACACTGAGAGAAACAATTAATAAATGGAACCTCCTGAAACTGAGAAGCTTCTGTAAAGCAAAGGATAAAGTCAACAAGACAAAGCGACAGCCTACAGAATGGGAAAAGATCTTCACCAACCCTACATCGGACAGAGGGCTGATCTCCAAAATATGCAAAGACCTTGTGGGAATATTTTTTATTAACATAATGTATTTTTTGTCTTTTTATTTTTGCTACCCTTGACTATTAACCTTAAATTTTTTTCTAGAACCTGATTTGAAAGGAAATCCTTACCAAAATTTGTATATAATGTTAAATTTCATAGTTTAATAACTCTATTGAATCTTGCTTTTTAGAAACAAGTAACATTTTAAGGTTTTATGAAATAGTTAAGAAATCCAAAAATACCATTCTGTGGAGTTAAAGAAGAGTGCCTAAGTTTATATGGCAGTATGTATTTATAAGGCTTTTTAAGATAGCCCCAACACACACACACACACACACACACACACACACACACACGCACATGTTTTTTAAACGTAATTCCTTATTGATTCTTTGGGAATTTCCCAGCATGCACCTCAATCCCACTCACCTCCAAGTCTATCTATATCTGCTTCTCCTCTCACCCCTGTAACATGCTCCCCCAAATTAATTAAAAACAAAATAAGCAAATAAACAAACAACAAAAAACCCTCACTCCTCTGTCTTTGCAACACCTCTTCATTCATCCTTGGTGGCACTGGAAGCCATGGTGTATTATGCAGTGTACACTTTTGTCAATCAGCCAGTTGTATACCCAATCAGCCCCACTGGCAACATGTTCATTGCAATGAATCATTGGTCTGGTTCAAGGCGTCTGGCCTCTGGTATACCATCACTGGACCTGCACGGAAACTCCTTGAATATCCTCCTGTTGCCCCGGGTCATGGAGATCCTGCTGTTGTGTCTCCACAGGACCAGCCCCTTCACACTTTCCGGCAGGTCATTTTCTTTTAAATTAGGCATGTCAAAATATTTTTAAGTCTACAATAAAACCCATGTGCTTGCTTTCTCTGTTTATTTGAGGGAATTCCAGGAGCAGACTGACCTCTATCCCACGTTGTTTTAACATTAATGGCATATAAACAGTTATGTGAGTCCACAGGACACAATTACATTAACAACGTGAAAGGAGGTTGGGTTGGAAATCCGTAAGGCTGCCGTCAGTTTTTGTGGCTGCAAGTCTGTTTCCCTGGGCACCTTTACTTCTGTGAGATGTTCCCACCAGCTGGTCCTCTCGTTCTCTAGGAACAGGGCCAATTCTCTGGATCCTTACACAATGGCCATGGCCATGGGGTTAGGCCGCATTTGATACAGTCATGTGTTTGGTGGCCTGGGTCGTCACATTTTAAGCAGACCCAGTTTCTAGCCTTTGAGCCTTATCAGACGGATCACTTGACAGCTGGGCCTGGCAAATGGCACCTACAGGGGCAAGCACAATCATCTGGACTCCTTTCTCTGGTCCCTTCTGCCTTTCTTCAGTCTCAGTTTTGAATACAGAGAAGTTGGTGTTTATTCAATACTTGAGTCTGTGTGGTCAGAGCTCATATCTGTGATTTTGAAGCTCTCTATAGCTGTCGAGGGCTGACTGCCTAATAATACAGTGGCCCAGCCAGAAGGACTTTACCTTTGGGTTATGAGGGGCCCAGATTAGTGGATTTCCTAAAAGCTCCAACTAGCCTGTTGTAAATGGGACAAGGAGGATCCAAAGTGGGGACTCACTGATCTCTTTGGGAAGGGAAAATAGAGGAGATCTCCTGGGTGGACTTGGGTGGGTAGGGAAGGGAACTTGAGGAACTGGTTTGGGAGAGTGGAGGGGAGGAGTGCTGTAAGAGATGACAGGAAAGGGGGTCATTTCCGGATCAGGTAAAAACCTCATGCAAGGGAAACTCTCACAAATCTACAAGGATGACTCAGCTAAGACTCTTAGCAATAGCGAATACATAGCCTGAACTGGCCATCTCCTGTGATCAGATTGGTGACCACCCCAATTGCTATCAGAGAGCCTTCATTCAGCAACTGATGGAGACAGATACAGAGACCCACAGCTAACATTAGGCCTAGCTCAGTGAATCCTGTGGAAGAGAGGAAAGAAGGATTGTAGGACCCAGAGGGGTCAAGGACATCACAAGAAAACCCACAGAAACAATTAACCTGATTCATAGGAACTCAGAGTCTGGACCAACAACCAGTAAGCCTGCATGGGACTGCCCTAAGTCCTCTACATATATGTGACAGTTGTGGGACTCCTAACAATGGGAGCAGGGCCTGTCCCTAATGCTTTGGCTGGCTCTTGAGATCCTATGCCTCATACTGAATTGCCTTGACCAGCCTATAGACAAGGGGAGGTGTTTAGTCCTACAGCAACTTGATATGCCCTGCTTTGTTGATACCCATGGGAGGCCTGTCCCTTTCTGAACAGAAGCAGAGGAGGAGTGTATTGAGGGGGCAGGGAGGGGGAGAGAATGGGAGGAGAGAAGGAAGGGGAAGCTTGTCAGAATAAACAATAAATAAATAAATAAATAAATAAACAAATAGGAAACAAAAATGGGACAAGGTTTTATTGCCTTGAGTAACCTCTCTGATCTTGTCACAGTCAATGTGTTTGTTGATAGAGTTTTTCATTACTTCATTAATACTTTCTGCCATCCTCATGTTTTCAGGTGCCTTCTGGGACATTACAACCCCAAGCAGTGGGTTTCTGATGGAGAACATACGCACTGGACAGACCATCATTAGCAAACAGCTTTGCGCAAATAACTCATCTGCATGCTGGTGTTAAGACTCTTCCCCCCAGGTATTCTGTTTTCTCCCCAGGAATACAGACAGTCAGAACCCAGCACAGGCAATAGAATGGGTATCCTAGCCCTGGGGCAGGAGTGGGTCTCTAAGACATTATCTTGGGTAGAAGAGACAAGAATGAGTGGCTGCCATATAGGAACCAGAACTCTGTGGGAATCTGTGTTTCCTGTCATCCCAAGGAGCCCTCTGGGAGTAAAAGGAGGAAAGAAGAGAGGAAGTGAGTCAATGCTAGAGACACAGAAAGTCTCAGGTTCCGTGGCAGTCATGTGTTTCTGGGCTGATGTAGAGTTCTAGCTGCTATGGGAATGTCATTGTTTTATTAGCACCGTCAAGGCCACCTCCATATGTGGCCACCATCTTAGTTGCCCTTGTGATCACCAGCTGGATTGGTCATGTGACTGTTACCCTCTTTGCTTGCTCACACGGCTATCTGTGGTCAGTGGTCAGCTCTGTGTATACATGGGCACAATTATTAGTAGGACATGAGTCCCCTGGAGCTTCACAGCTCTGTTCCTCTCCGGGCCTGGTCAGGGGTAATGTGGCTCTGCCTTTGGGCCTCCCTGTTGAAATGTGGATCTGCCTGGGCAGCTCTTTCTTAGTCTTAAGTGTGAGACTGGCAGATGCTGGCTGACCCACACACTTCTTTGCCTGGCATAAGCGCCACCAACATTACAAAAGATCTTTTGGGAAGATCACCCCCTAGGCTCCCAGCTTTGGGGTTCCATTAGGCAAAGAAAGGAAAGGCAGGAAGAGGGAAGGTTTGAACCTGGTGCCCCCAGGAGCAGTACAGAGATTCAAAAGACTGGGCCATGAATGACCTGGTCCTTTGCAGGTCCTTTCTGTAGCTTCTGTCTCCTTCCTATTCTGAGATCTCAGGGCCGTTCTTCACGTGTCCTCTGTTATATAATGTGGCGTATGTGGGAGTTTCCAGTCTTCCTCTGCCAAATGCTTTCTTTTATTTCTCAATCTTGACACCTCCCTCCCCCTTTACCCTATCCACCTGCCTCGATGCTACCCCTAGAGCCTTTGCGTCCATCTTCAGTTCGGAAAAATTTGTTATTCTCTGATCATCTACATGCCTTACATCTTTGGTGAAAGAAAGTCACTTTAGTTACTTCACTTAGAATTATAATGTCCCCAGCACCAAAATCTCCGCGCTCCCAAACCACCTACATCATAGCAGCAAATCACCTTCTATTACATTCCAACACATTCCGGTTTATCTTTTATTCTCCATCTATCTTTTCCCTTCCCCATAATAGAAGATCCACGAGGCAGAGGCTTCAATCTACTTAGTTCATGCACCACGAGCATGTTTATGACATTGACAGGGACATTTTTGAGCAAATAAACACACAGGCAATTTGGGAGAACACTTGGCTAGTCAGGGCCCCAGTCCCGGAATAACAAAGCAGAAGAACCAAAAAAGAGTCCAGCGTGAGGGTCTGACCCTCTAGAGAACTAAATCGTGATGCCGGTTCCAATCATCAGAAAAGACTGTGGCAGCAGGTCGGAGTAGTGAAGAGTCTGATCTTCAGAAAGCTGGGTGCGAGGTGGGCTGGTCATCCAGCTATGTCTGAGAATTTGCTATGGACCACAACTCAATTATCTATTGCTGTGTAACAAAACAAAACAACCCAGATTTTAGCAGGTTAACACAACAGTTTGTCACTTGGCCTTACCTGTGCACTGTGTGAGACACTCATATTCAGCTAGGGGTGGGGGGCAGCGTCTGGGTTAGACAGTCCAAGGCAGTTTCAACCACACAGTTAATAGTTGGTGTGGCTGTTGTGTGGGGGCCCTGAATCTCCCTTGGGTGTCCTCACGTCCTCCAACAGGCTGAAGGGACTTCCTCGTGGGACCATCTGAATGCTACCATTCTAAGGGACAAAGGTAGTGGTTATGTCTCCATTTGAGGTCTGAGCTCCAGAGCTCACATCCTGTTCAAACAAGTCACAGGGCCAGGCCCGAAGAAAGTGAGTGGGAAAATAAATCCTACCTCCCGAAGTGAAGAACTTTAAGGAATTTGCTCTCTAAGTCACTGTGAGCAAAGGGGAGAGGAGAAGGCTAAGACCAGACTGACCGTCCCTGAAACTACACTCCCAAGCACCTTGTTATCTGCTGCCTTTACCAGAAGCTAAGCCGTGGGTTGTGCAGCAGGAAACCCTTTGTCCTTTTCATGAGTGAAGGCATGAGTCAGCCCCGAGAGGAGTCAAATCCCAATCAGAACGTATGACACAGTGTGTGTACGTTTCCATGACCGAAAGAGGATAATTAAATAGGAAGTTGACAATCAAAACATAACTGCCCTCTGTAGAACCATATGCCACAACTGTGACCCAACATGGCGTGTTCTGCTCAGCCCATTAGTCACAGAAGATCATGGAAAATCATCTTCATTTGGAGAAGCTGCACATTGGTCATGACTTCCCCCACATACTTCCTCAAGAGAGGCAAACAAATGACCTGATAGAGAAATTCAAGGAAATGTGATTCCTCCCCAATATGGCAAGCAGGAAAAGCAAGGATTTGGGTTTCACTTAGGGAAGGAGGTGTTTTTCCGATGCTCCACAGTGGATTTTTGGTGCCAGTTGAAGGTTATGCTGCTTCCTTCCCTGTTTGGAGGTCAGGCCCTTCTCCTTACTGCATTTTCCTTGTCCCAGCTTTATAGCCCCTTGTAGAAAAGCCCTCCCCAGACCTAGGCAATCCCATCACCAAGACTACAGATGTTCTTGCTCTGAAGAGGTCCTGACAACCAAGCATGGATGCATTGGTGCCTATCCGCATGCAGCAGTTCAGGTTTCTCATTTATTAACATGTTTGCTATGTGGCGCTGGAGCGTGAGTTCCAAAGGCAGGAGCTCTGGAGGGTTTTATATATATACTTATAAATCAGCATGAAGCCCTTGGGACCTTCCTGGGGGTGCACAAACTTCACCATATAACTCATGGGGTCACAACTTGCCTTCTGAAATAAACTTGAATTGCTTGCTTATTATGACAACTGGCTATAAATTGATGTGTGCTAAAATGGCAAGGCTTTCTAATGGTTTTCTAGTTGAAGGGGAATAAAAGTGAGAAAGAAGGACTTTTGCTCATTCACTCTAAAAAAATCTCACATGGGAAAAACAGAATGTCACCAGATAATGAAATTCGTGAAGGTATACTGAAAACCTTGTCTTCTTTATCAAGGAAATGTGATAGCCCCTGAAAATGGAGTTTTTCATCCTGGCAGCTGCTTCCAAATTACCACAGAGTCTTATATTAATTGTAAATGCTGGGCCGATAGCTCAGGTCTATTAGTAGCTAACTCTTACATTTAAATTAACCCATAATTCTTATTTATGTTTAGCTGTGTGGCTTGGTACCTCTTCTTTGTAGAACATTCTCATCTTCCCTCTCTGCATTTGTTAGTGACTCTCTGACTTCACCCCTCCTATTCCCATAATTCTCCTAGTCTGCCTCTTGCACTCAATCTCTTCCTGCCCAGCTACTGGCCAATCAGCTTTTTATTAGCAAATGAGAGTAATACATATCTATAGTGTACAAAAAGCTTGTTCCACAGTCCCCATATATGCCTTTAAGTAGGGAACCAACACATTGAGAATTTCTTCCTAAAATAATTATTCTATGGTCCTCAAGAATAGGCTGTTGGCAGTTCCATAAGAAACCTCACAGAGTGGCATCTGCCCCAGAGTTCATCACCTCCAGTCACGCTGAGAGATGGATAGTGTCCAGCAATTGTTGAGAGAATGTATTTGATTTAAACATATTTAGGATAAAGAACTGAAAAAAACTTGATCAATTTTGGTAAATTATTGAATGTAGTTGGAGTTTCTAGTTTTGCTGTCTATTATAATACTTCTACTAATGGCTGCTGATTTTCTCTCCTGGCAGAAGGTATAATGGAAGAGAAAGGATAAGTTGTATTTCTTAAGGGCTTAGGTTTGAAGAAGTATCTAACACTGCAGCTGGGGGCATTCCGTGGGTAATGACACATACATATTTGGAGAGAAATTTGAAACAAACATAAATATTTTGGAATTTCCAGGTGATAACTAAGCCAATAGAGTGAGTGAATTTTGGAGAGAGATTAGTTAAGAGAGAAGAAGCCGAGGGAGAAGATGATAAGCCTGGAAGGACAGTCAGAAAACCACTCTCCACTCGAGGAGGAGGAAGCAAGAGAAATCAGGAGACATGCCTTAGGGAAATCTGAACTGGATTTGGTTTTCAGAGCAGGATCCATTAGTACAGAAACTGGCAAAGATCAAATCCAGTCAAGTTCATTGGGCCTTGGATCTGAGACTGGAGTCATTCCAGGAGTAAAGATGGTGGTCAAGCATCTTTGGAAGGAATGAGAGTAAGGACATAGGCATCATGATGATGAGTCCTTTTATAAATTTGGCTGAGAAGAGGAAGAAGAGAAAGGGTGGAGTTGGAGGCAGATGTGGAGATAAGGCAAGATGTTTTCAAGGTTCAACAGTTTAAAACATGTTCTTCTGAAGGGGCAATCAAAATAAAAAATGTGGCACTGTGGTCTGGGTCAATAGCTACATGTATGAGCTTAAGCACCAGTCTGAATTAGCTATTCTACTATGCTCTTCTTGCTAAGTGTGAATCATATGAAGCATATGTACTAAAGTAACTTTGAAAATGATCAGTATTGCAGAATCACACGTTTTTATTGTTCCCTGGTGCATATGAGGAAAAAGAAATGTTACTGGCCTTCTTCAGAATTAAAAAGAAATCTGTGCAGTATTTATACTCCTTAAAGATTTAAAAGTATCTTTTCACTACTATTTCCAAGACAACCATTTCATTTTTTTCAATGGCTATGGAACAAACCATCCTAAATCCTAGAGGTTCAAAACAAAAAGAAGACAGCATTAGTTTTGTTTGAGAGTCTGAAAGCATCCAGAGTTGATGGGGACCTCTTGCCTTTGCTCTATTGAGCAGATGCTGAGTGGGTTCAAAGAGTGGGCCCGGGAGTCATCTGAGAGTTCCCTCCTCTCAGATCTGGAAGTTGATGGTGGCTGTCTGCAGAATCCACAGGGAGACAGCCAAAATACATTTAGGTGGCCTTTTCACAACACTTAGTCTTCCCCTGCAAGATGGTGACTGGCTTCCAGAAGCCAATGTCTGGAAAAATAGCAGACAACCACTGTGTATCATTTGATGACCTCACTTCAGAAGTCATCCAGTATAACTTCCCTTCACCCTATTTGCTAACACCGGCTGGCATTCAAGGGGAAGACTCCACTTCTTACTGATAAAGGTCTCAAGATTTGTGTGTCTGCTTTAAAATCTCAAGAACACATTTTCAATTAAAACAACAGATTAAAATGACAGATTTCTTTTTTTGGAGGGAAGGAGGTCGTAATTTTTTGAGGGATGCAGCGTCAATTTCTTTAGCCTCTAGTTACAATAAGACCCCTTTGTTCAAATACTTGTGGGACATATTTCTTTTAGCCAGGATCAGAACTGGTGGTGGCGATAGGCATCCATCCATTGCATCCTCATAATGAGCAAAGAGGAAGTGCTGGCTGGCGGCTGTTCTCAGCTCAGTGGCTCTCAAATGGAGTCTTTGAACAAGTTTATGTTGCAGAACCGCATCTCTCCTACTGAAGCAGTGAGGGAGAAGAGATAGATATTCCCTGAGCTGTTCAGGCTTTTTCTCTCCTTGTTAATTTTGAATGCTATCACTATAAGCAGCATTATTTGTACGGCAAGCAAACAGGCAGGCCTTTGGACTTTGAAATAAGGACTAACTAGGATCTCACTTTAGCATCTTCACAGGCTCTAGGAAGAGACTGCGTAAATCTCTAATGCGCCAAGCACGCCGAGGTGCTTACTAAATGATAGATGATGTTGAGTACTTTAGGGAGGTTATATAGGATACAAGGCTAAAGGGCAGAAGGTTTGCCTTAGAGAATAATAGCTTTCTAGTCCCATTGGATGAGACAAAGGAAAGGAGGAGAAAATCCATCAGATTTAATAGAGACCGATGTAAAACTAAGAATGTCTTAAGGTCTCTTGCTATTTTATGTAATTTTTCTCTAACCAAAGGAAGATTAGGTATGGTAGGGCATTAAAGAGGAGATGACTTTAAGTGTTTTCCGTGGAAATGGAAGAGCTGACCAGTTAGAGAACCATGGAAAGGTTGCTAAAGCAATCACAAAGGCCAGGAAGTTTGACTATCACCAGAGTACATGGTGCTGATCTGCCATGTTTTCCTGAGGTGCTCAGAGACTTTACTGCAAAATCCAAGAGGGTAGAGCCTGGACACTAAACTTCTCCCTATTGTACATTGCGAGGGCAGAAGAACGATTCAAGGAAGTGGCTGGAAGGAAGCGAAGACTTCCAAGGAGGAGGTGGCAAGTCAAAAAACAACCCATCTCTGGGCAGTTAAAATGCATGGGTAGTGGTGCTATGGGGGTAAAGGAAATATAGGGGGGCATGTCGTAAAGACTCTTAGTCAGAGGATAAGATGCTTGCATTTGCCTGCTCTAGAGGTGAAAGGGTCAAGAATGATGAGCCGGGTGGTGGTAGCACCCACCTTTAATCCCAGCACTCAGGAAGCAGAGACAGGCAGATCTCTGTGAGTTTAATCCCACCCTGGTCTACAAAGTGAATTCTAGGACAGCCAGGGCTACACAGAGAGACCCTGTCTCGAAAAACAACAAACGAAACTAAACCAAAGAACGGTGAAGAACCACAAGCATGGTGATGAACAATTCACAATGCCCTGGGAGTGTGTGTCAGAACAGAAATGAAGGTGGAAGTCCCCAAAGGTGATAAAGCCAAGGGGCCTGGAAGTCTCAGTGTTTGTCATTCAAATGGACATCAAGGACCTGTAGGGCTTAGGACAAAGAGGAAGAATTGGTTCAGAGTGCCAAATATCCGATAAATAAAAGGGAAGATCAAGAAATGAGTAGCTAAGTGCTATGATGTACAGGAGAGCATCAAACAAGAGTGGAGCTTTTGTTTGCTTGGCTTGGTTTTGCATTTTATAAACATCAGACAAATCATAATGTTGGCAGAGAGACAACTCCACGCTCACCCATCTTCCTGGACCTGAAGTATCTAGAATGCAGGGGTACCAGGTCTTTTTTCTCTTTCTAGAGAAAGCTACAAGAGACAGACAGTCTTGGAGAAACAGCAGGTTTCATCTAAGGCAAGAACTTCAGGAGCATTTGGAAAAGAAAATGGGGAGAGAGAGGTTTGACGATTTAAAATCACCTTGGTGTGCAAGCTCCAAGGATAATAGGTTCTAGACACTAAGACACATTTGTGAATACGACATAATAAAGGAACTTATATTCTATTGCTCAGAACACATAAAAAATACATACGCAATATCATTTCAGAGAGTAATATGACATATGAAGAAACAAACAAGGCTATTAAATGGAGACAGAAGACCGTGTTCAGGAAGCGAAACTTTTTCTTGTTACATATTGCGTTCTCCGAAGGGAAAGGAGGCTGTCCTGGGAATTGTGTAAATAGTAAACCCAGATAGATCGTACTGGATTAATGTTGGCTAGAGTAAATAGCTTTACTGGGTAGCAGATGGAGGAAAACACATTAAAGTTTACTAATCGTTGCCGTGGGACCGATGGTTTTGCAGAGTCATTACCAGGGTTCTCAGAACTCTTCCTCCACTGTGGCCCCCTGAGAGAAGCTGTGGTCAGCTGTGTCTGCCCTACTTGCCGAGCCTGAAGACCAATGTCAAACAGTTGCAATACCTGGCCACAGGCCCCATAGGTCACAGAAACACTGGAGACCAGAGCAGACATTCACTGTGTGGGAGTGGGAGGCAGCATGCAAGGCCGTCTGCACGCTGCGCAGGAAGCAATGGTGCTCTTGGGAGTTGAGCAAAGGGAAGTGGCTAGTCCTTCAGACATGACCCCCAGTGAAACTTGGAGGAGACCTTTTTAGGGCAAAAGAAAAGGAAGTTTTGCTTCACCGGGCACTAAGCGACATAAGAAACTTTCTTAATAGGTCTCTAAACAAGGGCAAAGGAAGATCTGAAACATGCCTGGCACTCCTGGCATGCCTGACTGGTGATGAGAAGTAGGAATATTCAAGATGTTCCTGCTCTAGGTGGCCCCAGCACAGTGGTCCCAGACCCTGTAATCCCTGGTGCTTTGTTTAGCCAGAATGTTGAAACTTTCACCTGGGCTTTGAGGCTTGCTCCCTTGTCTGATTTGCCTCTATAATAAAACCCAAAGCCTGTCTTTCCTAAGGGTCTCTGATTCCCTGCCTTCCCTAGAGATCATGAAAAAGATTGGTCTCTCTAGTTTATGCCCCTCCCTTTAAAATAAATGACCAAATGAACCCGTTATTGATTCATTCATTTCTGCCTGTTGAGCACTTATATTCAAGATACTATTGTAATATATATATATATAATATGTCTAATATATGTAGTATATATGTGTGTTATATATATTACAATAGTATACAAACTTTGATATACAAAAGAGTAACTTTAAGCCTCCAGGAAGTACAGGCACTTTGAGTGACATTGTCAAATAATGTGAATATTGATGTACCCTTCGTTCCACACTCTCTCTTCTGCTTCAAGTCTGCAAATATGCCGTGTAGGTCTTTGTCATTGGAGGACTGTCTTCTAGCATGAGGGCCGTGTGTACAGCTGCTAACTGAACATCTCCATTAGGTGGCCTCTCACCTGCATCTCAAACACTGCACAGCTGAAAGTGAATTCCCCTTCCTCCCACTTCCTTCAGGACCATCCTGCCCCCTCCCATGCATCTTCTTTCTCAGAGGTGCTTACTGTTTTTCTAGTACCCCAGGTATCTAGGCAGCAAAATAAGAATATCCCTGGTCCCTTCTATCCCTCCACATTCAATACTACTTCTTGCCTCAAACAGTTACTGAGTCCTATCAAATCTACCACCATAATATTTCTAACAGAGTCTACATCCTAGTAACCAGCATCATTTTGGTCATTGATGAAAGTTCCCACCCAGTTCCTTAGCAAGGTCTGGCCTTGTTTCAACCTTGGTCCACACTGCCTCCCACCTGGACCGGTCAGTGCCTTTCCTTCAGTGGCTCAGCATATACATTGAGTGCTGACAGGTCCCTCGGGCCATCTCTCGGTTGTCCCCCATCTCCCAGCACTTACACTGTCTTGAAGAATAGCCATCATAAACCACTGGCAGGTCCCCGGGGGTCCCAGGCTCTCTCACAAGCTCCACCCCACACTTGCTGCCCGTTGGTTGCAGGAAATCCTTTCTCCTCTGTGTGCAGCCTAATCATACTCACATTTCTGAGCTCTTTCAAGGCAGCAAACCCATTGGAACACCTCTACACCTTGACAGCCAGCTTATATTGCCCATTTTCTACACAGCTGTAGGTCATAGCTCACTCCCAGCAGCAAAGTTGCAAAACTGGAACTGATTTTGGACCCTTTCTAGTAATCTGTCATCAATTTAAGGGTAAAAATTGTGCCCTATGTGTTACTGTAGCCCCGGTGGGATATTTTTCAGTAGATATTTAATGTAAGTGTGACAAATGACTAAATGAAATAGAAGGAAGAAGGAAGGAAGAGAGAAACAGGCAGGAAGGGAGGGAGGGAAGGAGAGAGGGAAGGAGGGAGGGAGGGAAAAAGGTGTATAAGCATATTTTATGTATGGTGGTGAAGAAAAGCAACAATAGGGGGTAAACATGTCAAGGAAGAAGTGATAAGTTTTGAATCAAATGTTTTGGGAAAGGAGGCATTATCCAGACAGAGCAAGAGAGTTTTTAGACAGAGGCAAGAAAACCAGCTGAATTGTAGAAATAAGAAAAATGATGAAATGTTGATTTATTTGCCAGGATTCCGCGACAGGTAATAGAAAGTACTCTGGACGTCTGAAAAGGAAGTGTTTCGTGTGAGTAGTCCAGTACTTGGAGAGCCTTCTGGAGGGAACAGCTGTGAAGAATGGTTCCCAGAGGAGTCCTCCAGAACTGGCTCTCTGTCATCTTCCACTTCAGCAACAGGAAGACGCCATTACCTGTCAGGTTCCAACTGCCTGCCACTGGAGCCTGGTTGACTCCAGAAAGATACAGCTTTAAACAGCCTCGGAAATCAGAACGCTGCCTCAAGAAGCATGCCATAGTAATTAAAATCTCAATTAAGAAAATTAACAATCCTCCACAGATAGTGTATCTCAAAGACACATTGGGAGCCTCATAAATGTGTCTTTCTTTTTAGTAGAATTGGAATCGCAGTTGGAACTCTAGCTGCAAGGGACTCTGAGAGAAATGTGGCTGTGTGGTCTGGATGTGGCTTATCTCCCAAAGGCTTGCATGCTGGAAGTCTGGTCCCCAGTGAGAAGGTACTGAGATAATGGAGCCTTAAGAGGTAGATTGTAGGGCTCCCCTCTCAGGAATGCATTAAATGCTGTCTGGCTGGGACTGGTTTATCTCTTGGGACTGGATTCATTGGCAATGGGTTGTCATTAGTGAGCCTGACACCCCCCCAGGCTGCTTTCACACTTGCTCTCATGATGCTGACTCCATCTGCTGTGAATCCTTCACTGGAGAGAAGCAGAAGCCAGGGCCACACTCTTGCACCCCCAGAACTATAAGCAATATCAATTTATGTTCTTTATAAAGTATCCAGACTTAAATATTTTTATAGCAAACAAAACAAAAACAAAACACGCAAGGACAATGGTTGATTTCCAGGCACTCTAGGGACTAACTAAAAAGCTGCTAAAAGACATTGGGAGGCAGCAAGCTACCAGGTTTTTGTTTGTTTGTTTGTTTGTTTGTTTGTTTTTTAGTGTTTTTCCACATTTGCTGTGGTGTAAAAAGAAGAAACAACTTGCATGTGAAAGTTGAGAGCCCAGAGTGGTATTCAGGGTCATTTCTTCCTTTGCCCAATTGGGAAAGGTTTGCTAGACATACTCACAGGCGGAAAATTAAGCCAATGTGTTTTGCATCCCTCTCCAAGGAAGCCTGTGTACTTTTTTCTTGGTTTTTACTTTGCAACTGAGCGTCTAGCTTAGCATCAGGGTATCTGGGTATAGTGTTCATGTGACTTCTGATTCACAAAGACAGACTGCTATTCACTGTGTGGGGAAGCAGAAGATTTGCCCCTCTATGAGTCATTCTCCTCTGGTGATACGAATAAGAGTAGCCCCCATAGGTTCATATATTTGTTTTTTTATTTCAGACACTTTTTTATTGTTATTAAAAAATTTTCCACCTC
>LOJH01042188.1:12117-22728 GCA_001685095.1 Ellobius talpinus | reverse complement strand
GAGACTAGATTAAAAGAAAATCCAACTACAGATTTCTTCATGATTTTATTTTTCCTCTACTATCTCAAGCCCTGAACATCCAAATCCTCACACAGTCTGTGCTGCATATGGTTCCTGTGTTATGTCTTGTATATTGCTTATTTTTGCTATGGCCTTATGTATTAGTAATCTGGTAGCTCCGCCAGGAGTGAAAATATGCCATAGCAATTTTTCATCTCAAGGTGCACTAGGATTTCATCATAGCAAACAGTCAGTGTTTCTTGAATTACACTAAAATGTTAGTAAGTTCATACAGTTTTACAGTCCAGTCAATTCATCAGTGACCCACTAGGAATGAACAAACTGCTCGGTCCACAAGAGCGGTAACTGTCACCTCCATATTGTAAGCCTGGGATGTGTACTTGTGTCCAGATCATCTGAGTTCGGGAATTACTGTTGATGTAACTTAGGAATTTGGGGAAAATTGACTATATATAAATAGCTTTTGGCCTTGAAAAGAAATACATTTTTAAAGTGACTCTTACAATCCTGTCAAAGGTGAAAAACATCCTTTAATTTTCAAAGTAAAATGAAACGGGTTAAATTGCACTTCAAAAATAAATAAATAAATAAAGGATCAGAACATAAGTTAATTTGAGATAATCTGTCTTCTCTATGTTATCTACTGGATTTTCACATACGCACACCATTCAAAGGAACTATTTTTCACTATGTTTTTTAAACTGCAAAAAGCAAAGGTAGCCATTTATAATTCACATGCACACATAAACAGAGAAACAAAATAAATCAATATAACACCAAAAGATTCAATGAAAGCCATGACAGCTTTAAAATATGCAACCTAATATATAGCTGAATAACTCACAAAACTCAGCATGCATTGCTGACTTTGGACGTGATCACCGAATTTAACAAGGTGTTCTTGAGAGAAACAAAATAAGGCAGGTCCCTGGAGCATGTATTCAAGATGGCAGATGCATCTGAACTCGAGGGCAAACTCTTCGAGGCTAATATTGTGCTTGGCACTAAATAAAAATTGTAAAAATTAAATATTTAATTTAAGTAATACTCCAGAATTGGAAAAAAAACACTTCTCAAAACATTGGGCATAAAACATAAAAGGAAAAAAAATTAAAGGAATCTAATGCCCAGAGATGATCATATAATTGCTATGCACAAGAAAAAGTAGAATAAAACTTGCAGGCCTATAAAAGATCTATTAGATTAAAAACTACTAAATATCCTATGATGAACCTGGAGGACCACACTTATCTTTCATCAATGGTATTTCCCAAGCATTCATCACTGAGCCATACTTATCAAAGATGTAATTTCAGAAACACAGATGGGCGGCAGGGAGGAATTTGTGCCTCGCAGGTAATCTCTGTTGCAAGAATCAAACTGCCGCCAGATACATCTACTGAATCATTATGAAGTCCTGAGCGCTGCCAATCAACACCTGCAGCAAGTGAGAAAAGCTATTTTCCAACGACATCCATCACTATCGCACACATACACCTTTTAAAATCTTATGGGTTTTTCCCCCCGTATCTTTGTGAACAGAGCAATAGCGTTCTTATTAGCACACAAACTCCCATTAAGACATCCCTAGTACAATGACCAAGTTCGAAAGCACTTCTGTAATTCTCTTTACATTTGAATTTGATACAGCTTAGGATTTTTAAAGCATCAGTTCTGACTTGTTCTAACACTGGGTGAAAGATTGGGTTGGTCTGTGAAAGTATTCTCAAACATCTTGTTAAATGCGCAGCACAGGATATGGCTGGCTAATGTCAGGAAACTGGTATACAGTCAACAGGAAGAACAGTGAAGCCTCGCAAAAGGGCTCAGCAAGCAAAGGCGCCTGCTGCCTGACCTGAGTTCACTCTCTGGAGCTCACGTGGCAGAAGGAGAGAACAAACTCCCTTGGATTGTCTTCTGCCCTCCACATGTAAGCCATGGATAATACATGCCTGAACACAAAAAATAAGTGTAAAAGAAAACAGGGGGGTGAATTAACCAAGATAAATGCTTATCTTCAATATCATTTATATTTGTGCCTTATTTCTGGTCAAGGTCAATGGGAGAATGACTAATCTTCACTCCTGTGCCTCCCCTTTTTCAAAATGTCTATCACTAGAAATCATATTTCTCAAGGCTGGGGATATGGCTCAGTAGATAAGGTGTTTACTGCATAAGAATGTGGTCCTGAGTTCAGATAATAACTTCAGATAACTCTTATTTAAAAATGGGGTGTGGTAGCAAGCATATGTAATCCCAGGACTAGGGGGCCAAAGACAGGCTGACCCCGTAACTCTATAGTTATCCAATCTAGCTAAAACAGCGTCCCAAGTTCAGTGAGATGTCTTGTCTCAAAAAAGCAGAATGGAAAAGGCAACTGAGGAAGACATCCCAGCCATCAACCTCTGGCCTCTACACAGGACCAAGGGAGTGAACATACCCCACACACATTTGGTAATGCATATATGTACACATACAATCATGTGCCAGTTATAATTCTATAGTAAAGGTATAAAAAAGGAAAAGGTAGACAGACTAAAACATTCTAAGTGTATCTGACTCCTAAGATGTTGGTACAGGAGGGAAGACACCCCTAAGTTCACCAGGGTCTGATTGATGGCAATGTAGAGAGGAAAAAGTACAGTACATTTCTGATCTAATAGATGTGATGGGCTTGAAGTTCTTTGAATCATAGCAGAAAACAGTGAATTGTTCATCCAAGAGTAAGGCAGTAGACTCTAGGTCTTCCTTTAGGTTCTCCACTCTTTACAGTCTCTTGGAGATATTAATGCTGAGAAAATAATTATAATACAAACACCTTCTTATAAATACTGGTTTTCTCCAATAAAGAATAAGATCTGCCTAGAATTCTAAGTGGAAGAAGTTACTATCTAAGGCACAGTTCAGTTAAAGTTCTAATTTACCCTGTGTATCTCATTAAAAATGAAATAAAACAACTACAGTTGCCAAATAGGAGTGATCCACACACGTTAAATAAATGTTTTGAGTGACTAAGGGCAGAGAAAAAGAGCAAAATCATTCTCAGAAAGGCCAGGGATTTCTTCCAAAACTGAAAGCAAATACCAGAATCCCCAAAACAACATATGCTAGTCAAGACATAACAACCTTAAACTGGATTCCAAAATAATAGAAAGCAACTCAGAGCCAAAGGCTGCCCTCTGGGGCAGTTTACTTGTTCTTATACCAACTTCTATACTATAGACTTTCCCAAGACCAAGTCTGAGCCTGAGCCAGACCTTTACAAGATTACTAAAATCTAGTACATGAATTATCTTTGAGCTGAGTGATAATCTAATCAAGGACATTTCAGACTGTGCCTAAGGGATAGTAACTAGAGACACCCCTCCTTCTACTTTCCCAGCTCCAAGGACAACATGTCTGATTTTATCTATTACGTAAGCATAGCTTCTAGAAATGACTTCATATGAACAACTTTGTGACTAAAAGAATAATTAAACTAAACTCATGATTATTCAGTTGGAAAACAAGTCAAGTGAAACTCCATAACTTGAACTTAAGGCCATATAGTTCATTCATCAATTATTGACCACCTAGTATTAGCAGGTATCACCTAGAGTGGACTCTGAAGACACCAATTACCAGCAAGCTCAGCATCTAAATAATGTCTTCAATTTAAATATTTCCTTTCAGGCTGGAGAACTGATTCAGCAGTTAAGAGCATGTACTGTCCTTACAGAGGATACAGTCTCTGTTCCCGGCATTCACATGGTAGCTCACAGCCACCTGTAACTCTCCTGACTTGACATTTGATTGTAATATAGGTATCCAACGCTCTTAAAACTCAGACTTCCCATTTACAAATAGGAACAGCATATGTTACCCTACAATACTAATAGAGATAACAGTATATAAAATAAATTCATGAAGTTACCATATATATGGGCATTATATGCATTGCTGAAATCATATTATTTTCTAATTGATAATTTTAACTTTAAGACCTTTATGCACTCAGTTGCTGAAGACACAAAATGTTGTATGTGTCTTAAAGTTTCACCATCATGTCCATAAAAATACACAGAAATCCAGTCAATAATTATAACAAAAGTGAATAAATATTACTTATACAAAAGCTAACATGCATGACTATAGCACTCTAGAGTTCCATTTTAGGAAATGGATCAATAACAAAGCATTTCTGATTGGATCTTATTGAGACAAAGATCTTATAGAGACAAAGAGCAGCACAGGTGTATCATTGAGTGTGCTCTTCAATATGCCCTTCAGAATCCAAAATAGAGAGGAAATTTTAACACAGTCTAACGAAGACACATTGACAATGCTTAGAGCAAGGCATAAGTGGGTTTGGGTACTTAGCTATTAAAGCTCATAGAAGTCAGAAAGGTAGCTTAATGTTTATTCTAAGAGACTAGTAAATTTCATTTTACAGGCCAAATAAAGATATAACAAGGAACCATTCACAGATAAAGTGCTGGCTTCCAGGGCTCATTTACTATACAGTGAAGAAGAGTTTGCTGTCTAAATATCAGAGTTTATGCTGCATGATATAACTGAGATGAAAATCTCCCTACAGCATAGGGATGCATAAATCACCACCATGACTTTCCCCCAGTTCAGATTCTGCAATGTTATAACCAGCTTTGGAAGGACAAAATCATACTTAGGCTAATAAAACATTAACAAACTATTTAAATCCATTCTAAAGTCTGAAGAATCAAACGTATTTAGCTCTTCACATGTATTTTGTTTTACACATCACTCATTGCTGTTGAGTTAGTTGTGTAACAGAATAGTAGACAGGCAAATCACTAACAAACAACACTGCACATATCCCAGAAAGAAAATCTAATATATATAATAGATTTATATAATTTATATCATATTATATATAATATAATAATATTATATATATGAATGATAAGGCAACAAAATGTCAATGGTAAGTGTTTTTCATAAATAGCTGGTAATCCATGATTTGAAATATTAGAATTTTTTAAGATTAGCCTATATCAGCTACTTTAAAACCTATACGTTTTTCCTTTACCAATTTCCTCATGTAATAGGCCAAACTTGGTAAAAGCATCAACATGTAATTTTGTTTAAATACTAGCACTCTATAAGGAGTCTGGACGTATTTCTACCCCTCTGAGGATACAGCACTATGATTCCAGTGCTACTGAGGTGTAGCACTCACATTCTGGTCACATTTCGACATTAACCAAGCCAACAACATGTTGTGATGTCATTCATCACCTCGAGAATACATGTCCTCAGTCAATAGAGGATGGACAGGTTCAAAATGGCAACTAGATTCCATGAGAGCCAAAGAAAAGCAATGATCAGCTGGGTCAAGGAGTAGAAATTTCAATTTGATTACAATAACTGTGTATTAAAAGTTCAAGAAAGTTACTTTTAGTGTAGATTGTGGAAATGAATAGTTAATAAGAACTCAAAAATATGCTTCCTTAACCTTCTTTGAAGAAAAAGATTTGGAAAGCACGCGGATTTGAACACATTGTACCAGGACTTAATATTCACAGATAACCACAATGAGTTCTCCCTCCTTGAAGGAACACATAGAAATATTTAGTTAGTTGCATTTTTTTCAACTACTCAGAAAGTGGTAACTTGCCAGTGCTAAGTACAAATTATAGCACAGTTTCTTATTTCCCCCAAAATGTTGTACAGGGCATCTACCCTGGAAGTGGCTGTTTAAAATCAGGTGGCATCTGTCATGTTTGCTGGGTCTGCTTTCAGTCTTGGCAACATCACTGGAGCTCCCTAGGATTCTCTAGAACTGTCTCTCTCAGTGTTTGACATGTCCTCACTCCCCCAGCCTCTGACATGGGGCTTCCCTAGCCAGGGATGCCGATCCCACATGGAGCCCATAAAACAATGAGTGGGAGGCCTTGGCACTGCATTCAAAGATCTTCATAAAATAACATAGTGCACTGTGTGAAATGTGACATACAGGGAGCCCCTGTAAAATTCTTTAATGGAAACCCAAGGCTTCTCCTGGAAAAGGCTGAGAAACCAGGCACTAGTTTGACAATAACTGTGGCTACTTAACAAGAGACAATAAGCATTTAAAATAATCAGAAAGCAATAAAACCCTTAAAAGCTCTAGGCAAATATGTTAATGTTTGTAAAAGACAAAGAATAACTACTCATTGTAAAATGAAGGTTTCCTTATATATTGAGCAGAAGTAGGATTGCTTTTTGCTTTTATTCAGATGTGTCAGAATACCATACAAGTCACACAGAAAAAATATATGCTTCTCCTTCCTCTACATCCATCACATCTGTTTTAAACTTCACATTAGACAGTAACTGAATAAGCTGCCCAGTACAGTGAAAACATGAGGGTGCATGTTTTCTCCACTAGGGGCGCCCATAATCCACCACAGTGCTACAGAAATGTATGAAACTATGTTAATATTTTAAAACAAAAGACTAGTGGTATCAAAGAATTAAACTAACAAATGACAACACTGTCTCTATTTTTATTAACTATTTGACAGACTTGAAAAAAATGAGTCAGGAAATCTCATTAGAGTAACACAATCTTAACCTTTATCAGGTAGCAATTTTAGAAAACTAAATACTTCTATATCACACACTCTCAATCCTCATTCCCAAGGGCTTGATGTCTACATCACATAACTTATTGAAAGAAAAGATAGCATGTTAAACACTGTTCATCCTTGTGGAGAAAGAAAGGCTGGGCATGTAAGAAAGAAAGTGGCCATACAAACCTAAGAAGGAAAGATAGAAAAGGAGATCGAATTTAAGGGACCCTACAAAGTCCTCCTGCAAAAGATGCACCTTTGTAGGGACTAGAAGACTGCCTCTGAAAGATATCTAGCCTTCTTCAAATTTCTTAGAAAAGAAAACACAAACTTATGCTGAAAAAGCAAGGGTGAGTCTGTGCATAATTTATTTCTGTTAGGTTTGTGTACAAGGCTACCATGATGTAACCTGAAGTGTTTTATCATTGGTAATCATTTCTAAAACTAACTGACCTAAGAAAAGACTGAGGGTCAGCAAAATTCCTTCCCTATAGGACAGGGAATGTTAAGGTTGTTTGGAAGAGGGAAGTGACAGAGTCACACAGCTCATCTGAAGGCATAATGGGTGTGGCTTTAAAGGATTTAGAATATCTCTTGTGGCCCCCTAGAATACAAAATCAAGAGAAAGCTGTCAGGTCTAGAGCCCAAGAGCCAGAGGATAGCTATTTTTTAATAGGTTTTTAAAATGAAAGACAAAGAGCTAAGATCATGGGCTTCAGTATTGTACCCTTTATGATGATCTCAAAGACCAGGGAGGTTCAGGTTCTCTTCAGCAGACATACCTAAACTCCCATTAAGACACGTTCCCAGTAGCAAGGAACCACAATGAAATGGACACCCAAAGGACACACTGCAACACAAGTTCCCTCGGCGCAGATGCCAGAGTACAAAGTGACATGAGAAATACTAAGAGAAAATACAGAATGAGCATTTTGCTCCTAAGAAAATTAGGTGCACAACAATAGCTTAATCCTAAAACTACTAAGCTACTTAACCGGCAAAGTTACAATTTTAGTAACTAATTGCTCAGCAAAGTGAGCTTGAGGGAAGAAAAACACATTAACATAGAAGTCTCAGTACTTTATGTGAAATAATGAATGAAATTACTCTTGTGACATTTTCCATTTAAGATGAGTCTATTTGTGAGAATAAAGAACTTACTACTAATATGATGCAAGTATATTTCTACAGTTTTCATAAAATTACTTCCAGACTTCAGACAACAGGAACTGACATTCCACAATAATTTACTTGGAAATCCTGTAGCTACTGCTATCTGTGCCTTACTAAGAGAGTAATCGCTTGTGATTACATATGACACAAACAAGTTGCAATTGTCAAGTACTAGAATTTCTAACCAGTCATACCTGGGAGTTGGGTTTTTAATTTGTATCATTCCTTTAATTATCTTCATACTGTCAAGTGAATGTCTTGACTTTATAAATGACCTTTTAAGGAGAGGATATAGCATTTATTAAACTAAGTAACTATATTCAATTTTAGAATAAATATTGAAACTTGTCCTAAAAATCAAAGGTCAGTCTGAGCATACTTTTATGTACTGTGGAGGAAGGGATAAGAATTAGTTATCAATGACTCAAAAGGATTGTGATAGCTATCTATTTCCCTGCAGGTATTAAATTTTCAGTGGCTTTTTCAGAACAAGAATCAAGTAACATATGTTCTCTCCAGGTCATGGTTTTAGTTAATTATAAAATGAAGAAGGAATGATGGCAACTAGGAAAAGTCAATGATCAGGAAGACTGGATGATCAAATACGCGGTTTTAAAGATGCCAAAGCATGGCAGGTGATCTCACTTCTATGATGCCTTTGAAGCAACAAATGCAAAAGTCAAGACATTTCACCATGAAAACTTTTCAAGGTCAAGAGGTCACATACATATTTAAATGTATGGGCTTATTATCAATCATTTTTAAATGACTTTCTAAGACAAATCTTCCAGTTTTGAATAATCAAAATGTTCCTAAGAGATATCACGAGGTCATGAGTTTTACTATGTACCATAACAAGAGTTTTGTATAATGTATGATAACATAAATATATGTGCACTATGAAAGGCATTTAACACAATTCTAACAGGACATATAGGCTTTTTTCAACTACCTTTTACCTAAAAATAAGATTAAATATATTTTCACTTTAAATACTCTATGTTGTCATAGTCCTTAATTGTCATACTATACTCTCAACTTAATTTGGTTACTCATTCTCATAATCAGATCTAAATCGTATCATCCACCCCAATGTTCCGTAATTTACATGAGACAAAATTAACTTATTTCAATATATTAGAGAAACCATCATGTCCCCCAATCACAGCCCACTCACCCAACTGTATTCACTAAGCCTATCCATTGCCCATATTGGAATCTTGGGTTTAATCCACCCTGACTCTCACTACACCCATAATCTTTCTCCTTTCATGTAGATTTATCCATCATTAAGCACTAGCACTCTTTAGCTAATGGCCAGGACCTCTGATCAACGAAAGCTAAGCAAGCATATCATTGCTAACAGCTTCAGCTACCTAGAGAGCCTATGCCTGGCCAAGACCTCTTTCCTGAATATTGGGCCAACATTCCAAACCAACGTGAAAAGACCTAAGTCATATGATCTACTTGTAGGCTGGGTCCTTTTTCAATGTTCTCAGATCCCTAGTTCCACCTCATTTTTAAATGATTGTTATCTTATATTTTAATGCCCCTTTATCCTCTAAACAGTAACTTATTTCCATCTCTATCATTCTAAGCCTTTAATGATGACCTACCCATTAAAACCCTACAGGTACTCAAACACTGCATATATAACCCCTCATTAATACTTGAAACTTTACATTTCTATAATGTAGTTATTTTCCAATTAGATCTGTACTATTACATAAGATTTCCACCAACCACATATAGCTATTCAAATTAAATTAAGTAAAACAGCTGGCTATTGTGGCTTCCGCCTATAATCCCAGCACCTGGGAGACTGAAACAGGAAGACAAATTCAAGAACAGGATTGGTTATTAAAGAACAGGAAAGTACTCAACAGACTTCCATTCCTTTGTGGGTGCATCCGAAGTCCCAAAGCAAGGGTAAACAATACTTTCACCTGAGATACATAGTGCAGTTTACCACAAAGGGAAAATACTACAGATAATAATATAAAATGAGACATACATTAGAGAAGGAAAAAAACTTTAAATGAGGCCCGAAGGCTCTCGGGATAGAGAGACAAGCCTGTGTTTTTGCTTACCTCAGGCTTCCTTGAAATAAACTCACCTTAGTGTTTATTGTAAGGCATACAAACTAAAGCAATTCCAAAATGCTTAGTGTAGAAAAGCCACCAAAGACTCCAATGCAAATACCCAGATGCTGATTTAAGAAAAGGTTTATGACATATACAGCTTTATAAAGACTTTTAAAAATTACAAGGAAGTTTTAAATACAGGGCACTAGTGAATAAGAATATGACCCAAGGGCTTGCGTCAGAAATTCATTTTTCAAGCCACAGAAGTAGCTTGAAGGAAAATATGAAAATTAGCTACGATCCCAAGATTCTCAGGTACCCATAGTCACCAGGAGTCACAAGAGGCCCCACACTCTATAACCATGCCATTATGCAAAATTTCTGACAGGATACACAGGGCGTCTGCTCCACACCTATATGCTCCTTGCAGTTCTCACTCATGAACACAGTGAGAAAAAGAAGGAACCAAATATGTAAAGTCAAAAGAGGAACAAGAAGAGATGATTATGGACAAAGTTTTCAAACATCCTCATGAGCCTAGTAAGCAAACAGAATGGGTGAGATGGCAGATGTCATCTAGAAGATGCCTCTTTGGAGACTTCACAGTATGCATAGAGCACACATGAAGTTCTTGACATTGATTTCAATACATAGGTAACCTAAACTACAGGAAGCTGCAGCATAGACTGATAAGTATCTCATCCAAGACTACACCTACACACACACACACACACACACACACACACACACACACACACACA
>LOJH01042187.1:0-14249 GCA_001685095.1 Ellobius talpinus | reverse complement strand
TGGATTCAGCAATAAACAAGATAAGCAATATCCTTGCTTTTGTGGAATTCACCCTCCAGTGATGCAGACAGATGCTAAGGAAGTAAAGACAGGTGATGAGTGTGCTGATAGCTATGAAGCCAAGAGCTGAATATCACAATCTTAAGAAAGTAAGGGACTCCTGTAAGACAGCTTGCCTGGGAAGAAAACCTCTTCAAGGATTTGAAATTTGACCTGATACTTGGATGATAAGAAGGTTTCCTTCAAAAATCTGGAAGAGCTTTGCCGATGAGAACAAATCAGGGAACATAAGCCATTTCCAGATGAGGAAACCAGGATGTTGTGGTACGGAGCACCTGGCCTAATGTCACTGTGCCAGAGAAGAGAGCAGCTGGAACACAGGGCAGACGCTGCAACCCGACATCCTCACCACAAGGGTGGTTTCTGTCACCTCCCTTTCATGTGTGTTCCAACAATTAGTGAGAATAATACGCTGCCATGTTGATGGCAGCTGCCATCATTATCCTTTCCCAAGTATCCTAGGAGGATGGGCCTCCAAGTCAAGCCCTGAAGAACAAAGACAGAGAGAGTACAGTGACCTGTTCTAAACTCGGAGGTAATCTATCAGGAAATTCCCTTCTGGAATTCCCTTCAAGAACAACCACCACCCATGCAGTCCTGCACCAGGGTGAGGCACTTGCTCACGTGCTCTCCCTGAACTCACACAAGTTTGAGAACGAAGGTCACTAAAACCAGGTACTCTGAATCTGGGGGTGGTGGCACAAAATTTAATTCTAGTACTTGGAACGTAGGGACGGGAGAATGAGAAGTTCAAGATTGGCTTTGACTTCATAGCGAGTTTGGAGCCAGCCTAGGCTACTGGAGGCTCTGTCTCAAAAACAAAACAAATAAAGATAAATAGTGTGTTCCAGATGCCTCAGTTTCTTACCATAAACCCAGTACGGCCCCTGAACTCAGAGTGGACACTACTCATAGTCCTGGTACTGCCCCTGAGCCCAGAGTGGACACTACTCAGAACTCCTCAAGCTGCACTAGGCTGTCATTCTACGACCTTCCTCTGACTTCCACTCCATCGCCCAGAGGCATCCACTAAGTCTGGGCAGTCTGGGCTCCAACCAGACTTGTCGCCTCTATTCTAGGACTAGCAGCCATGTGTAGGCAGTACCTCAGCTCAGCCAGAACCCAGTGTGGACTCAGCAACTCCTCCATCCAGGTGGCTCTGCCTGGTCATGAGCTCACAAGGGCTGTGCCAGTCCCTCGGGGTGACAGCTCTTTTACCACTGGATGTCATAGCCCAAGTCAGGGAAGGAGGCAGGTGCTAAGACAGTGAGCTATGCTTCTAGAAATGCCAGCCAGCTTTCTCTGAAACCACACCTGGACTACCAGCCCCTTTGCCAGCGCCTTCACTGTTTGATTTTAATGAGCAACAAGCTTATTCATACCCTTCTCTTCCTTCCCGAGTCCCAGCCACCAGGGGACCCAGCAGGTGCAAGGGGCTCGCAATTAGTCCTTCATAATGCCCAGCTGGCAATAAACCCACTCTAAAGCTGGGACAACCAGAATCTAGATCCATGCAATGACTGTTGCTACTGAAGTCGCTAACAATGCGGCACTATGACAGAGAGTGTGCTAACCCCTGTGAAGACACTGGGCCCAGATCTCATTCTTCCTTCCCACATGACCAGTGTTTCTCCTCAGGAAACCATGTTGCCATTACCACCTCTATGAAGGCACCCCAATCTTTGGGTTCTATCCTGTCTTCTGACCCCTATATTCTCACCTTGTCTCTGGATATTGAATATCCAAGCCAGTTAACATCAGTCTTGAACTGAACTCATCCGAATGTTTGCACCAAGCCCTTTTTCAGGCAGCACACTGGGTACAGGAGACATTGTGATTTAGCTGTAGCCACTAGTAAGGAAAAAGAGGAGTTTTCAGCTGAATGCAAGAGACCATCCAGGGACATTGAACAAACACAGAAGTCATCGATGTGCATTGAGTTCAACTTCATAGATGAGGGGGCACGGGCAGGACAGGTGGCTGAAAAGTCATAAGAACCATGACCTTGACAGCTGGATTGGGCTTGGGGGGAGATCTAGGAAGAACTACTCAACTGGGGATAGGTGCACAGATATTAATTAGGTCAGGGTGCAACTTAGAAAGCAAGCCAAGGATAGTGGCAGAAATGAGAAGCAAGGAGAATAAACATGAGCTCTTAGAACCTAGGCCCAAATGCCAAGAGTTCAGACGTGAACTCATGTTCAGACTGTGACTGTGGACTCAGGTGGCTTTCAGCATTGCCTAACTCCAGAAATGCCACTCATAAAGGATTCGGTGCTGAGTGACGTGGCCTCTCTTAGGGCTGAGGAGAAGGAAATATGAACTACTGTCATGGATGCAACTGGAAGCCCGGTCCATAGAAAGGTAGGTGCACCTGAATACAAGGCACCCAGGGTGTCAGTGGGGTTCAGAAGAGAGGAAGAAGCTGTAGGGTGGGGAAATTCCGAACGTGGTACCAGACAAATTTGACCTCAGATCCAGGTCATCGGGTATCTACTGTGTCCTGGTAACAGATTTCCCAGCTCTGTTAGATCCCTCATTCCTCACATAGATCTGCTCCTGCCTTTCCCCCAGCTCTGCTATCTAAGATGCAGAAAGCTGACCTCTGACTTAACTCCAGGGTCAAACGTCATCCAACAAGCGTAGACCACTGGTGGGAAATTGGAGACAGAGAGAGAAAAAACGAAATGATTTTGTATTGCCTCCTCCCTTCCTCCCTGCTCCAATATCTCCAGCAAGAGCTGACTCTCTTCCAGGGTGGGAGCCCCCATGCACCAGGTCATTTGAGGTTCTATTTGTGATCAAGAATGCACCACCCCTTCCCTATGCTTGTCCAGCCTTAGGGACTGTAGTCACTGTCCAACCCTGGGAACTGCAGTGGCTTGTAAGCCCTGGGGACCACAGTCACTGGTCAGCCCTGGGGACTGCAGTGGCTGGTCAGCCCTGAGGACTACAGTGACTGGTTATCCCTAGGGACTGTAGTTACTGTCCAGCCCTGGGGACTGCAGTCACTTCCCACTGTGACTCAAACCCTGAATTTTAACCCCTTTCCTAGTTAGTCACTTTACTCCTCTGTCACCTGTGTAAGTAAGTTCTCTCTAGCAGAATTATGTAAAGTGACTTCCTTATTATCCCTAACACTTATAAGAACCTAACATCATGCTTGGCTTATGGAGGGAACTTACAGAGTATATAATTATTATAGCTATGTTAAGATTTCCAACACTGATTTTAAGATTATGCAAGACTGTTGAAACTATGAATTATTCTCCCCAAAACAGTGGCCAAGATGGGTACACATGGAGGCACAATGGCCTGCCATATGCTTGCACCAACAGAGCTGGCTGATGAGTAATTACATGGTATTTTGTTTATCCCTGAATCTCAGCCCCAGAACAGCATCTGAGTGCTTAGTCATATCCCTGGTGTCTGACCCAGCGCCTGGCACAAAGCAATTCCTCAAAATAATGGTCAATGGAATGACTTGAAATCTTTCTGGTTGCGCAGCCAGAACAGCATTTATTTATAAGTCTGCAGACCCTGAGTTCAGACAGTCGGGTCTCAGCTGCATGCTCACAGAAATTTTAGAAGTCAGAAATATACCAGGAGAACCGAGGATGAACATGAAATGAGCTGGGCATGCATCTCAGCGGTGGAACTTCAAATGTCTACCAAGAAGGCTCAACAATCAGAGTGAATATTATAATGCAATATTTTAAAAATCATAATGAACGCAAACATCCGTAGTGAACAAAATACCAAAATTTGCATAAGGAGAATTAGCATTACTGATTTAGACAGCCATACAACTTGACCCATACTGACTCCAACTGGGTCACTGCCTCGAATCCTCCTTCATGGTAACTTCTGGAAACTTGTGTGCCTAAGGTGAGGACCCAAGCCCCCTCTGCCCCCGCACCCCAGACATACACACAGCACCCTGTGGTCTCTGGAGGAGATTGTCACTCTTGTTCTCCACTGTCACTTCAGCACACAGGAGGTCCATCTGCTGCATGCATGAATGAATGAGTGAAAGAATGAATTGCATTCCAGAGATACCAACAGGGTAACCAAAAAGATATTTTTAACAATACACATTTTCTTAAAAAAAAAAGTAAGGTCTACATTCAGAGAAATAAAAAAAGGTACATTGGAAAAGAAAGGCCACTTTTCACTGCTAGAATTAGCAAAGATTTAGGAGATTGAGAATACCCTGTATTGACATGGAATTCAAGTAGAGGACACTCCTATGCATTACCTCTAGGACTGCAAATTAATACAGTGCTTCCGGACAGCAGTTTGGTAATAGTAACAAAGGCCTTTGAAAAGTCCATTTCTTCTGACGAGCAATCCCACTTCAAAGAATCATTCTGAGGAAATAATTAGACAAGTGCCTGAAGATGCATCTTCTCAGGATTTCATCACTGCGCCGCTTGTAACAGCAAAAGCTTGCAAACAGCCTAGAGGTCCAGAGATATCGGGCTCATTATTATTAAGAAATATTCATAAATAAATAGCGGCATCACAGAAGGGAATGCTTCTCAGCCATTTAAAGCAATGATGTGGCCCACAATTTAGTTCAAGCAGAAGAACATTCATGCAGTGTTAAGTGGCCCTGAAGAGTACAGCAACAATCCACATGCTACGGTATGATCACTGCTGTTAAAGCTTAGAGAGAGAATATTTAGAAGCCTGAATACAAATGTTGGCTATCCCTGGGTGGCAGAAAATTTGTTTATTTGAGTCATTTTGGTCTTTCTTTCTCATGATTACTCTAAATGTTTGTCTGGTTTATTTTTAATTAGCATACAAGGTAATGGATTCCTTATGGCATTTTCATATGCACTCTTTGTTTGATCCAACCCCTTCTCCCTCCCACCTCTCTACTCCTCCAACCCCCACCTGGACTCTCTGTCACCAGGTATATCTCTTGCTAACTTCACTGAAAGTAACCTCTTACGTGAATTTCCCGACCGGGGATTGATATCTCCCTCTTCATCCTCAGTGCTTTCTTTGTTATCTGAATGGAGTCAATACAGGGATTCTTCTCCACAGAGGAGATTTTACTTGTGCTTCCTCGCTGAACCCCCCAAACACTCTGCAGACTTGTCCCTAAGTACCATTTGCTGTTCTCACAGATCATCCTCATAGCAAAACCCTTGGTACAGGGCAAGGAAGGCCATTCAGAGAAAGCCGCTGTCTCCCAACCGAAAGATTGGATGCTGTCTGGGTGGAGACTGGCCATCGCCTCCTTTCTTATGAAATAATCCATCAGAGTAGGTCAGTCACCCAGCCAAAAGACCAGTCCTCAGGAAGGTGGGTTCCTCTTAAGCCACTCTACAGAGATAGGAGGAATAATTACCTCGTTAATGAGATAATGAACTTTCCCTTTCCAGAATTCCTGCCTCCTACTAAGTAGCTTATAAAGACACAGCCCAGGTGGCCTCCTAAGTCAGACTGCTTTTCCAAACTACGCCAAAGTCCTTCCATCCAGGCGTTTTTTTCTGTTGGTTTTCTAACTATACTTTCCCTAACAGTTTGGGTTCCAGTCTTTCTCCCCACTATGTGGCTGCTTGTCGGCCATGTGGTTGATCTCCATAAGGTCCCAATTCACACTACAGGCTTGCTTTTTTTTTCCTCAGCTCTATTGCCCTCCTCTGGGGCAGCTGCCAAGATTTACAGTCTACCTGCTTTTGAGTTTTTCTCTTAAACTCTAATGAAACTGCCCTTGGCTCCCCTTTCGAGTCCCTTCTCATATTCTTTTATTACTGAGCCCAGAACCCTTAAGAGGGTGCCCCAGTTTTCACAGTAACAGTCTCAAACATCACTTTTCCTGATCAAAGGCTGATCCTGCTTATGATGCATAGACCCGCAAGTTCCCAAACTATTTTGTCCTTTAGGAAATTAGGTGAGGTACATCCTTCACAGGAGAACGACAAAAACGAACCAATCACTGGAAGAAGCCAACATTTAGGCACATGTAAGACAGGGTAATCTAATTCACAATGCTGTAATAAGCAACCTCCTGGGTTAAACAAGTCCTATTTCATGACACAACATGAAAAGCATAGGTCAACTGGGCTCTTCTCCCTCACAAAGGGTCCCAAACTAGAGGAGACCCCAACTGTACGATTTTATTTTTCTAAAATCGAAACAAACCACATGGAAATACACAATTCAAAGGACAGGGGAAATTATACCTCATGTCTCAGAGTCCAAAAAGCATAAATACTATTGAAGAGCAAAGCCACTCCTGTAGTTAGCATTTGTGCCTAAGAGGACGTTCTCTACATTCCCTCTATGGCAGAGCGGGCTCCAACATGCGCCAGGCATTATTATAGGTAAATTTACAGAGGGGAAAAATGAGTCATTTATACCCACAGATGCATCCTGCCTGCATGTCTGTGCCTGGTTGACCATTCCAAAGCTGCTGAGATTCTGGCAGCCTGTTTCTCCCTGTCATCCAGAAGCAAATAACACTGCCAGCTAAGGTCATTGTATGCAAGTGGTAGGCTGTCCTTACACTGTGTGTGTAGGCACAAGGGTTGTGTCAGTATTGTTCTAGACTTGATCAAAGGTAACACTGGAAGGGGGCTGAAGCAGTTGTCTCCTGAGTTCACAGAATTGAAGGGCAGGGTACACAGTGCCATCTGCACAGGCAGTGGTACCTGGGATAAATAAGTATTATTCTGTCCTTAACGAGTTCATGCCCCTACACTCACTTAGAGGAAGATGCATGGCCACCTACTCAGGTATTGGCAGCTCTGTGTCATTATGCGAGTGTAGCAGACAGGTGCTGGCTTGTCTGCTAAGAGCTCCAGACTCTCCTCTGCATCATACCCATGCACCATGCACACACATGCACAGTCACTTAAGGATGACTTGTTCCCACTTGCACGCATGTCATAAACACATGTGCTGAGTCTGTGCCAAATGCAGGATCAACTCACCAGTACTCCTGGGCACTTAACCATTAAGAGGAAATGGAGCCACATGCAAGTTCATATTTTGCTAACTCATGTGAAGTTGCTCTTTCGGTAGCCATAACACTTGACTCACACTAATGCTCAAACTATATAAAATTAGTCCATGTATGTTCACAATCACTCTGCACACATACAGACACACACACACACATACACACAAAGACACACATACTTACACATACACACAGCGCTTAAGCATGTGGCGTCATCATGCACTCAATTGCTCCTCACTGCTCACCTACCCCTGACCCAGGCCACAGGTTCCAAGGAAGTGCATTCAATCTCTGTCACAGCCAAGGCTACTATTAAAACTGAGCTCTAACCATCCAAGAAATTGACCACCAGGGCTTAGCCTCTGTGGCCCTGGCTTCACCCCAGCAGCTGTGCTGAACACTCTCACCCCTGTCCCTTCTATTTAGCCTCACTCCCTCTCCCCACCCTGGTCCTTCTGCACACCCTACTGCTTCCAAGAAGAAGGGCTGCCTGGAGTCACAGAGTATCATACCCTAGGTAGAAATCCAGGTCCATCCTAGAACTCCACACAAACTAAAGATCCTTGCAGGGGTCTGGGGGTATTGGGGGATCATCACTGTTAGAGAAGGTCATAATTAGCCAAATGAGCCAAGCTGTCCTTGAGGATATTTTTAAAATAATAACTCTAAGTGTCTTAGTCCAGCTTTTGTTGCTTTATTGGAATACCTGAAACTGGATAACTTATTAATCAAGAAAATTCATTTCTCACAGTTCTGGAACCTGGGAGTTCAGCAGCATGGGGCCAAAACATAGTAGGTGCCTTATGCTTTATCCTCATATGGCAGAAGGCAAGAAGCACATGCAAGTCAGAGAGCAAGAACAAATCAGGCAGGATGAGGCAGCTGCCCACTCCCATGATGAGGCACATGTCAGGCATGCAAAGACATCACAGCTTCAACTCTTGGAGCTCCCACCTCTCGGTATTCTTACAACAAAAAATTCTGTGTGGGTTTTGGAGGGAATTCAAGCTGTAGCATTGTCCTGGGTCTGGAGTTGGTGCTGAAGACAGACAGCAAGGAACAGACATGGACACTTCCTGCTTATGTGTGTCTCACACACTATGAGGAGGACAGAGTTTCTTTTAAAGCACAAATAAGTAGGGCAGGCTGATGCATGCCTGCAACCTCAGTACAAGGAGCTTGAAGCAGAAGGTTCCTCAGTTCAAGGCCAGCCTAGGCTACGAAGAAAAAGACCCTAGGCATGATGGGAATCTGACTGTGCAAGACCTTGAAAGCAGTAGCAAGAGGCTAGCTGAACTCAGTGCACACAGAGGGCCATGGCAGAGATAGTTATAGGGACTCTGAAGCCAAGTTTCAGCTAACTAAAGAAGAGTATGAATTGCTGACATACCCATGTAGGACACAGAAGATGGAAACTAATGGTGCCTGCCACATGGCTGGCCATTCCCGAACTGTGAGAGCATTCATCTTAATGCGCAGGTTGCCAAAGTCAGAAATATAATTCAAAAAAGTCAAAAAGCATGTTGGCTCCTATAACTGGAAAACTGAAGGGTAGAGCATCGGAGTCCCAGCTAGCCTCAAGTGGCTAGTCATCCGCTGACACTGTCGTCCATCCAGTCACACTGTCATCGGAACTTCACCCACTTCTCTGACTTTTGATTTGCCTGTCATGTCTCAGTCATGTCACTGGGTAGGTTGGCTCCTCCTAAAGGGATTAGGTTTCTCTAGAGGAACAGAACTAATAGGATGAAGATATCTCAGTGTGGTGGTTTGGATGAAAATGGCCCCAGTAGGCTCATAAATAGAATGAAGCTATGTGACAAAGGGGTTTTATTAGATTTGTTTATACAATTCAAACTGGAGTGCCCAATAATGGCTGGCCACATGCTAGAGAGGTTTCGAGAATGATATCTGCTCCATTTTAAAGCTGACGGACTCTAGAGTCCCAAAGTGGCACTGATGGTCTAAAGGACTCCTGAAGAGCCATGGGTCTCCAGTCCATGTTGGAATGCTAAGAAGAATCTGGGTTCCAGTATCAGTGAAGGATGGGTCAACAACAGGGTAGATGCAGAAACAGAAAGCAGACAACACCATCACAAACCCACCCAGAAGCATGTCTTTGGATTCCTGAGTCAATCAAGTTGATAGACAAGATCTCTCACCACAGGGATCAAGATTGCCTATGGTCACCTCCCCCATTCTGTCACTAGAGGTCATACTCTGAAAATATCAATGTCATCTATCAGGATACATCTAACAAAAGTCCCAGAAAACACTCTGACTATCCAGGAAGGATGACCCGTTCACAGTTGGGAGTTGACAGGAATGTCACTTCTCCAAAGCCATATGGGCTGAACAAGATACTAATAGACAAAGCATGGGAGAGCTCCTGAAAGAACAGATCAGGGAGGGCCAAAACTGAGCGCATGCCCATCTCTTTGGCTAACTTTATTCCTAAGTGTTTCTTAGAGCTGGGGAACTGAGATGACAGGAAGTCTGGTGGCTTCCTGGGAGAAGCCTGTCTCTCCTGGTTGACATGAGACTCTCAGCACTTCCCCTGGCTGAGGTCAACCCCATTTCTCTCCCTGGAATTCTATCTTCTGTGGTTTCTCTGGCACAGACCATCAGTCCACTCATTTCCAGGATGATAGCTCCTCCCACAGCTCCCCCTCCTTCCCCTCAACACACAAGACTGACTCAAGTGTCTTCTCTTTCAAACAAGCAAACAAAATCCCTTTCTCTGGCTCTTGTCTGGGCTTCTGGGGTATCGCAGATGTTCTCTATTGCAACACTACTCAAAAATCAGTTCACAGATGGGTATGGCCACAGATTCATTATGACCTAGGGACAGATACTGAGAACAAATGGTTAGAAGCCTTAATAGCATTTTGATGAGTTGAGAATACGGCCATTGAATCTAACAATAAAAAGCAGGCCTGCATCTTGTGTATCATTTAATATATTTATAATACTTATACAATAGAGAGGATATAGTATGACAATTTGATACACATATACAATGTGTAATGATCTAATTAGGATAATTAGCATTTCTAGTAATTGATTTTTACACTATTTTATCAAAGTATCAGTCTGCAATAAGCTGAAAATTTACCATGCACACTGTCCTCATTTGCTTTCTGTTGTTGTGATGAAAACCAACTTGGGGAAGAAAGGATTTCTTTCAGTTACACTTGCTATTCCTTCAAGAGAAGCTAGGGCAGGAACTCAAAGCAGGAATTCAAGGCAGGAACTGAATCAGAAGCCACAGAAGAACACTATCATGATGCTTCCTCTGGTTTATTCAGCTACCTTTCTTAGATAACCAGGCCCTCCTGCCCAAGGATGGCGCCTACCACAGTGGGTTGAGCCCTTCTACCTCAATCAGCAATCAAGAAAACACTGTACAACTTTGCCTATCATCTAATCTGACAGACAATTCCTTAGCTGAGATTCTTTCTTCACAGGTATGTCTAGCTTTGTATCAAGTTCACAAAACCTAATAATGGCACATGTGTACAAAGAGAGAGGGGCAGGATTGGGCCATTCACATTTATGACTGGAGAAACACTATCTTGTAGAACTCTAGTTATATGATATAGTCAATGTAAAATTAAAATTATAATGAATTGCTTAAGAGCAAGGAAGGGAATAGAACAGGATAAATGTTGGAGGGTGTAGAGTTCTGCAACAAAAATGTGGTGTGTCACTCCCTGAGGCTGAAAAACATGCATGATTTATTAAACATTGACTGCAGCCTTAGTTTGGAACTTAAGATCTGAAAAGAAGCAGGCCGTGCCTCAAGGTCAGCACCCTCAAGCTCATCTTCCAAGTGTCCTTCTTGGCATTTGGCATTCAATAGCAGTCACTAAATATTGGTTGAATAAACATGTTATCTAGTGTATCATTGTGCCCACAATACCTGAAAGAAACAGCTTATAGGAGGAAGAATTTAATTTGGTCCATAGTTTCAGAGGGTTTCAGATCACCATCATGAGGAAGGCATAGCAAAATAGCTCATTGCCCAAAGGCATAGGACAGAGGCTGCTCACATCATGGTGGACCAGGAAATAGAGAAAACATCAAGAACCATTGGTTGGGTATTATAACTTCCAAAGGTTCACTCCTGTCCTCATGACCTCCTTCCTCCAGGTATATCCCAGCCCCTACCAAAATAAGGCCAAAGCCAGAGAAGATGCATTCAATTGAGCCAATTGAGGACATTTCAGATTCAAACCATAACCTCTAGATTGGCTACTATGTCAGATATCTATTTCTGAAAAACCAACACCCTCAACTTTGGCTTAAAAGACTACCACTCCCATGTTGAGAGAATGCTCTCCCTTGGGGTCCCTCAGGCAGTTACAACTACATGGTACCAAGGGCTACTGTCAGCTGAAGATGAATCTGGACATCCAAGATGACATCTTCACTCTCATGTTTGGCACCTCATTTGGGATGACTGAAGTCACTGAGGACCAGTAAGGCAGCTCCCTTCATATGGCCTTTCCAGGTTGTTGGCTCAGGCTTTCTCACAGCATGTCATCTTGAGATAAACACACTTCTTGCCTGTTGGCTGCACAGGAACTGTGTGTTTCCCTTATCGAGGAACACGTTCCTCAAAATCTAAGTAGAAGAAATCAGTTCTCTTACAGGCGCTCTAGGCCCCCATGTGACACGGTTCTTCCAGATCCTATTGGTTTGAGTAGTCATGAAGCCAGTCCTTTCATTCCTCAGTGGAGGAACAGCAAATATTAAAACCATTATTGTCTGCCCCTGTGTCCCTGGCAACTCGAGGGTTCCTGGCTGGTGGAGATCTGAGATCCATTATGACCACTTACGAGGCACCTGGCTTGCTGTGCTCAGCACTCTGCCTCTCTTTGCTCACTTAATCCTCACACTGGTCACTCAAGCGAAATAGTGAAACTGAGGTACCCAATGCTTAAGTAGGTTGCCCAAGGTCTCACAAAGCATGAGCAGCAGAAATAGGACACAAGCACAAACCCATTGAGCTGTGCACAAGTCACACACCCCAAACGTGGCTTGATTCACCCATCTCTTTCCCCACTAAACGGCTTGCCTGGCTAGCCTGCTTTCCCATTATGAAGCCAATGGACCAATATCTCCTCCATGAATCTTTTATTTTTCTCTCTAAAGTGATACCCTGCCCAGTTAGTTGGGAATGGCCTGGTGGCTCAAAGACTACAAATCATATTTCTGCAGGAACCCAAGAGGGGACCGCCAGAGTGCCCCTCAGCTCTGGCCAGGGTGAACAAGTAATTCAATTGAATCCACTCTTTGGCTCAGTTTCTTTTGCAAGTAGATTGGGCTCTGAGCAATCCATTCTTCAGCCACTAATACATCAGCCGGGAGCTCTGAGCCGTGATGGACGAGCTGGGCCATCAGCAGGGGCCAGGATGGATGGGTGTCATTCATCACTGTGGGGAGTCAAAGGAGTCGTGAGTTACTCAGACTATGGCACCTCCCCCCTCAACTGGGGCCAGAGCCAGATGCTGGGGGAGGCAGGGAGAGCTAAACAGACTTTTCTGGGAGACATGCCAACAGCCATGGGAACATTCTGTCTGAGAAACTCCAAAGTAACGAGATGTTTAATGGGGTTTGTTGCTGGGACAAAGAGCTTAGGAGAGGAGGCTGTTGTAGATAAGGTCATGGGCTTTGGAAAATCATACCTGCTTGAAAAGACTTTGGTTTGGCTCTTCCTGGCTCTAAAGGTCAAATATGGCATTGACCTCTAGGCAATTCCATTTCCTCATCTTCTCCTGTGTGCCCCACCTTCACCTTTTCCAACCCTTTGCAGATTGGGAGGACCCTGTGGTAAACTCTGCCTAGTGGAACACATGGGCAGGTACTAAATGCCCCTTCTGCTTGTGGCTAGGAAAAGGCTTCCTGGAGATTCTCTAACATCTATCTCTCTTCTTCTGAGACACTACTAAGAGGCCTGATGTCCAGATAACAGAACTGCAGAGTTCAAACAGCCTGGCTGGTTAAGCACCAAGAAGACAGATACCATAGGCTGGCACAGACCCACAGCCACCATTAACTCAGCAAGAGACAATAAACTCTTACTGTGCTGAGCCATGGAGGAGAAAGGGTATCACCGCAGCATAGCCTAGCCTACCCTGACTAATATTCTATAGAAGAGGTTGACGAGAGCCTTTTAAGTCAGATGTTTTGACTCATATTCTTCTTTGTCTGATTAACAATCCTTAAAAATGTGAGAAAGATGGCTTTGGGTTGTAGTTCAGTGGTAGAACTTAGCATGCCTAGCATATGCAAGCTGTTCCCCAGCAGAGAAAGAAAGACAGGAAGACAGAGAAGAGGGTGGAGAAAACACTTTGTTAGCGCGCAGAATTTACAAGTAATCCACAGGTTGGATCTGTCAACGCTTCCTCTAAAATCATGAACCTTTGTAAAAATTAATTGTGATGATGGACACAAACATATTTCAAATGTTCATTACTGCTTTTAAAAGGGATGATAATCATTGTATATAAACAGAGAATATTTACATCAAGCATCATCACATGCATTGATAATTATGCAGTGAACCAAAACCAAAATGAACTGCCATTTAGAAGGGGATCAGGCAGTAGAAGTGAAGGTAGAGAAGGAGATGGAAGTGGAGATGGTAGGAGAGGTCATAATAAAGCAGAGATTTAAGAAGTGATGGAGGTGGATAGGGAGGTGGTAGAGATGGTGGTGGGTAGGGGTAGTTGTGGAAGGAGTGGTGGTGGGATGGCTGTGTCACAGTGGAGATGTCTATGTATGGTAGAGTGGCTTTGAATGGTGGAGATGGCTGTATCGTGGTGGAGATGGCTTTGTATGGTGGAGATGGCTCTGTCATGATGGAGATGGCTATGTATGGTAGAGATGGCTCTGTGTAGTGGGGATGGCTGTGTCAGGGAAGAGATGGCTGTGTCATGGTGGAGATGGCTGTGTCATGGTAGAGATGGCTGTGTCATGGTGGAGATGGCTGTATATGGTGGAGATGGCTGTATATGGTGGAGATGGCTGTGTCACAGTGGAGATGGCTGTATATGGTAGAGATGGCTGTATATGGTGGAGATGGCTGTGTCAGGGAAGAGATGGCTGTGTCAGGGAAGAGATGGCTGTGTCAGGGAAGAGATGGCTGTGCCATGGTGGAGATGGCTGTGTCATGGTGGAGATGGCTGTGTCATGGTGGAGATGG
>LOJH01042186.1:0-14250 GCA_001685095.1 Ellobius talpinus | reverse complement strand
GAGGTACTGGCTGGAGCCATGTTTATTGCCACAACTCTATGGTGTTTCAAGGTCTTTGCCAGCATGCAAGCTTCAACAGTGTGTCCATAGCTCCATAGTCGGGATGCCTGCTTGAAAGAGTCAGAATTTTCCCTAGCAGGATGGCCCAGAAAGCTGACATTTTAAAACAGCACAGCTTTTTTTCCTGCTACAGCTGAAAACTGAAATGTTTTACTCTAGTCTTTCCCAAGCTTTCTCAGGCTTTCTGTGGATACAGTTATCCACGTGGGCACCATTTGTAACAGGATGGGCTGTTCGTGCAGTGTTCTTTTAGGTCTTGTATCCCTCCAGTAATAAGACTCTATACCCTAATTGAAGTTGTTTCCGTAATTATTAAGTTATGGCCATCTCTTTTTAAATGCCTTTTTATGGCCTACAGTACCGTGACCTTCTTGTTACTGGTCAGCCAGTGTTTGCTTTCTTGTCTGAAGAAAAGCTAACAGAACGCCATAGCTATATTCAGCTCATGCAGGTTAGACAGGCTCAGGGGTTTCACTTACTTCCTCATGGTGTGAGAGTTCCAGAGACAGGATGAGCTGATATAACCACACGAGCTTTGGGATGAGGGTTCTGGAGAAAGGATGAGCTGATATAACCATGTGAGCTTTGGGATGAGGGTTCTGGAGAAAAAAATGAGCTGACATAACCACATGAGCTTTTCTTGACTTAACAACAGCATTTTCTTCCTTTGCACGGGTCACTGGGAGCTCCTTGCATAAACGTGGGCTCACACTCAGATATGCATTTATATCCATGTAGCCACACATTTCCTTGATTAAGGAACAAGTTGACTGCCTCTGGCTGTAATTGATAGTCCCATTCTCAATGGAGTTAGTATGGGTTATGCTTCTTTTGAGATGAAGAATTGCATTTGGTAAATCATTTAAGAAGAAGAATGTCAGGCTGTGAACATGAATAAAGATTGACACGTAAGAAAATAAAAGCAGCTGAACCAAGATAGGCAAACAGCTGACAGAACTGGCAACCACTATGCCACCAGAAATTAAAGGCATTTATGTGTGCATAAGTTACAAATATATATATATATATATATATAAAGATTGAACTAATCAGATAACTTTTTTCTCTGGGAAATTAAAATCGCAAGCTTTTTGGTGGTAAGTTTCTGGTCCAAATTTCTCTTTGCTTACTTTTATAAATTCTTATCTGTGAAGAAAAATTCATGGCAGGAGGTAGGATAAAGATCTGTACTGGTAGATAGCGTGCGATAGACTCATAGAACACAAATGGAGCATGAAACTATGTTGGTAACTAAAACACAAGTTCACCGCTCTTGTGTGAGGCAAGGTCATTTAATGAATGAGTGACTTTGGCTGTGCTGCGGTGTTCAGTGGACCTCCTGAGGGCCCAGCACTGTTGTTCATATTCCCAGAGCTCACCACTTGTTCTCTTTGCTCTTTGTATAAACATATCATGTGTAGAAACAGAATCATTAGAGAGAAAGTTGATAAAGAAGCTATTATTAATAAGTTAATGTGCTAAGGCTGCATCTGGTGATAAAGAAAGGAGACTATTGGACTATGATATAGCAAATATAACAGGGGATAGCTGAAGATATCCTCTGGCCAACTCCACATAAAATTAAACCTAAACAGGTCAAACAACAAATTTCTTAAGTCTAGGTTCTCTTTGAAGGACCAAACATCCTTGAGCACCGATATTTCATTTGTAGTAAGCAATACTCCTTAGAAGGCATCACTGGTCAAGCTCAAGTGAAAATGTGGTAAATCTTAGACAATAATATAGTTGTGTAATAGTTAAGATCCTAAAGTTTTTAGTGTATAAAAAATCTACTAACTCCTAGAGCATTAAAATGACTGATATAATAAAAAAGACCAGAGCAAGGACGGTGTATCTATTAAAACACTTCAGCTGACAACCTGCGGTACAAGATGATGCTGGGGCAATAGCTTCTGGGGACAATGTGGAATGCTCATGGTAATATGTCCTCTCATGGATTATTAACAAATCAAGAGCACAGCAAGCACAATCAGCCCATGGGTCTGTGTGACGACCTAAAAATGAATTTGAAGTTGCCTTAGCTTATAGATCTTGAATACCAATGGTTTCTTCAGACAGAGGAGTGGCCCTAGTACTGATATTAAGGGGAGTTTTCTGGGGCTCAAAAGAGCTGAGATGGGTTCTTCACATCAGCAGACCATCAGCATGTAACAGCCCAGCCCAGTGTGAGGTGCTGGGTTATATTGTATTGCTGAGGACTCAGGGCTATTGGCCCCCTGTTTCCAGCTGTTTTCAAACCAGGACTAACTCCTAGGCCCATGAGTAGAGTCTACACATGTGGCTTCAGGTACAGGGGTTCATCAGTTCCTGATTCTCCAATGATTTCATTGAGGTTTCACCCCAGAACCAGGAATCGTAAACAGACTCAGTACAGTACGGCAGTGAGATCCTCTCCACTTTCAAACCCCAGGGAAGGCAGAATAGAGGGAAGCACCAAAGCTAAGTTTTGGGTCCCAAACTTTATGCCTCCATTTTGATTGCCCTTAGAGGCAGGTGCAAATTCAGACATACCCTCTGTATCATTAATTTTCTCTTGCGATAATAAAAATAGGACAGGTTCCTGCAGAAGATTAATTTCATTTAGTTCCATAGATTGAAGTCACCAAACCATCAGGTCTAGGCCCATGTTCCTTTAATTGGGCCATTCAGAAAAAAGCCAGCTTAACATCTAGAAACTCATGGAAGTGCAGTCCATCATGCTTGGGTCACTTCTAAACTGGAACAACTCTAAACCCTGTCCCTTTCCTCCAGATGGAAACCACTCCCATCTCACCAGGAAGATATGTCAACTCCATGAGTGGGGGGGAGTTTTAGCTTTTATTCTTCTCTCATATATTATATCCAAAGCCCAGATTGCCCTTCCTCCACTCGTCCTCGTCCCTCTTCCTACCTCCCCCTCCCCTAGATTAACTCCCCCTCTGTTCTACCCCCCAAACAAGAGCAGGTCTCCCAGGGATATCTACCAAACATGGCCCATGAAGATACAGGGAGACTGGGCACAAACCCTCATATCACAGCTGGACGAGGCAACCCAGCAGGAGAAAAAGGGTCCCAAGCACTGGCAGAAGAGTTAGAGACACTCCCCACTCCCACTGCCGATGTTGGACGTCCCACAGAGGACCAAGCTACACAGCCATAAGGTATATGCAGAGGACCTAGCTCAGATCCATGTGGGGTTTGTGATTTAATTTCTGTGAGCCCCTATAAGCTCTGCCTAGTTGATTCTGTGGCCTTTGTTCTTAAGGTGTCCTGTACCTCTCTGGCTCCCACAATCCTTCCTGTCCTCTTCTGAGGATTTCCTCTGGCTCTGCCTACTGTTTGTCTGTATCTGCTCTGCATCTGCTCCTATCTGTTGCTATTTGATGCCCCTCTGATGACAACTGGGCTAGGCCCCAATAGGTAGATGAGTATAGCAGAATACCATTAGGGATCATTGCATTGACTTTTTCCCCGTCATGTTTGGTTCTGTCTGGGTCTCTGGGCCATCCTGCCTTTGGTCCCATCCAGCAGTGTCAAGCATCAGCTCCCACTCACAGAGATGGCTATAAGTGGGGCAGTTGTGGGTGGGTTGGGCAGTCCCTCTGGTTCTGCTCACTGTCAATCAATGTAGAAGTGGAGATTATAGAGTTAGGAAATATTTATGACAGGCGCCCCTTTATGTTTGAGCCTCAGGTGATCGAAGAATGAAATGAAATGAAATGAAATGAAATGAAAAATGAAACCATTGTTATCAGAAAAAAAACCAGAAACTGTAGAACATACACACTCAACATAGGTTATTTTCTACCATTATTAATTCCATTAATGTTATTAAACATTTTTATGAGTGCATTGTCGACTTAGATATGAGACCATGCTTTTTCCCCCCAAGTTTGATTCAAATGTTTGGTTTTATCTTTGTCTTTTTTGCTTAAGTTTCTCCCATAATTTGTTATGTATAATTTCCACACAAAAATTACAGAGAAATTGAGAAAATGTGAGCTGAGAACTCTCTTAGTTCTCTGTGGCTTCTTTTCAAATCGCATTTACTTAAGTATGATTTTTAAGCTGGTAATTACAGCTTAATCACCCAAACCCTTCTAGTAGTAACTGCATTTCCTAACAGTCCCTGAAAGCAAGCGTTAAGTCCGTTCTCATGAAAACACCTCTCTTTTGTTTCACATTCATATCTAAACCCTTAGGCTTGTGTGTACACACAATATCAGTACTGCTTGCTCACCTGGGTCTATTTGTTCATGCTAAAAAGAGCATAAATGCTTCTAAATGTTCCAGATCAAGTAAGTTGAGGAAATACTACGATATGCCCGGGAATTCCCATTTATTTTGTGGTTTTGATTTCATTGAGACAGGCTCTTACTCTGTGACCCAGGCTAGCTCAGAACTCACTTCGTAGCTTAGCTTGGCCTTCCTCCTGCTTCTTCTTTCTTCCAAGCCCTGGAGTTATGCGAGCCTGTCCAATAAGCCTTGCTCTTTTCAGGGTTTCTAACATATGTTGGTGTAACTTGGGCGTCTCTTGAAGCAGTTATAGTGGCACACATTCCCCCAATTTAACTGTCACTCTATTGCCTTCTTGTGATACTGCCTGGTTGCCTGTATCGGAACGGCAGAAACTCAATACATACAAACAATTGACTAAGACCTACCCGATAAAAATGGAAGTTCTTTCACTGGTCACTGTTTAGGCTTGAGAGGAAGAGAGAGAAGGGAAAAAAAAGCAAGAGTTAGTAAGAGTGCCCTCATAGTTGTCAATGGTTAAACTAGAGGAGTCAAAATAAAATGGGGTGTGAACAAACTTGGTGTGACTGTGTGGAGTTAGCAGCTCTGGCCCTCCTGGTCAGTTTTCTGTCAGATATTTCCTTCCCAGGATGAGTTGTTTCCAAATGTCCACACGCTCTTCCACATCGCAACACAGATGGGCAGAACAGCGTTGCTCTCTGGCTCAGACCCCACCCCCACGGTTTTTAACTGGCTACTCATTTTTAAGGTTGGCTGAGAGGAGAAAAAAAAAAACCTCCACGGTCTGGTAATTGTGTCTGGTGACTGTGGCTTGTTGCTGCTCACAATGTGTTCCCCTGCAGCAAGGTCACAAATCTGTGTTTAAAGAGACTGTCTGAAACAGAACATAGCAGTACCAAGCCAATGTAGCAGGATTTTGGAATCGGATAATTCAGAACGTTCTGACTGAAATTGACCTGAGTTTGGTGAAGGAGTCTATCTATTTAGTTGTTCCTATACCACATCCTGATTTCTTTTAGATTTTTTTCTCCCACAAACAGGTGCTTTCCATTATGCTTTAAGAAAAATCAAGTTAGAATTAAAATATTTGGGAAAGGTTTTCCCTTCTGAAACATTGGCAGTATCGAATACTGTTCTTAAATGAGAAGCTATCCACACCATCATTCTCCATGCCCAAAGAATTTCCTATAGTTAGCTGAATATTTCACTGTTTGTCCAGGGTACCTAAAGTATAAAATCCTGTCATGCGCTAGCCCTGGCAATGCTAAGGACACTGGTTGGCACTGGATTTGATTTGTTGCAGCCTGGCTATAACAGTCTAAAACTGTGCTATTGGTTTTTATTCATGTTACAGATTTTATATTTCTATACGTCGTCACACTACAGTTCTTATATAACAGCCGTATTTTTGTCTGTTTTTCTATAAGAACATAGGTATCTCAGTTTAATAGGTATAAAACTTATACTGCACTAACCATATAAAGTGGCATACGTTTGATTTTTCCACAGTTAGTCATATGGAGCTGCTGCATTGTCCAACTTTATATCCTAAAACTGATTGTAGGGTCAGTGAGCTGGTTCACAATGTAAACTGCTTGTCTTGAAAGTCAGAGGATATGTGTTCGATCCCTTAAACCCACGTAAAAATGGAAAGAAAGAACTGACTCACAAAGCAGTCCTCTGACCCCAATGTGTGTGCTGAGGCGTGTGTGACACACACTCTCACACCCTCACATGCACTCACACACACACTCACATACATATACACACACAATCACATCACATACACACTCACACATATTCACATATACACCCATGCACACACTCACACACACTCATACACTTATACACACAGAAATAAAATCTATTAAAATATTTTTAAAACTAGTTACAGTGTTTTCTTTAAAATAAAAAAATACAAATAAACACTGGCTATTTAAAGCACAAAAAAATTGTTTTACCAACTTTTCACATGTGTGAGCCTCTCTGTCATTACAGATATAGATTCCCTTGATGGGAGTTGGATCCTCCACCCATCTGCTCTACACCCTTCCCCGGCTGACTGTGTGGTGTGCACCTGCGTCCCAGCATTGAGAGGGTGGGACGGAGCAGCTTGAGTTCCAGGTCAGCTTGGGTGACATAGAGGCAGTCTGCTTATAAAAGAACAAGCAAATCCCAATTAACTAGAAAGCAAGTGAAAAGCCAAGGTCCCTTCCCATGACTTTCTGTTCATTAACGACTGACATTAAATTAATGATTTCCATATATGATCCATAAAACAATTTTCTCTAGATGATTTGCAAAGATTTCCTTCACAGCATACATAGGGCATCCTGTTTGTGCCACCCTTTCTTGGAATTCTGCAGCACTAAATGCAGAGTCAGAACGTCTGCGCAGGTGGGGAGGCTCCTTGTCACGGCTGGGGAGGCTCCTCTCAGGTGGGGGAGGCTTGTCACGGCTGGGGAGGCTTTCCGCAGGTGGGAAGGCTTGCTCATTGATGCCATAGCTTTCTTTGGTGAGTTGATGCTGGGTAAGTTTTGTCATCCAACATCACTAAGACCATGATGTACACTCCCCCAAGAGATACTACTGAGTGAAGTTTGACAAGATTGAACTTGTCACCTCACTGCTAGTTTTAAATGCAAAATAATGTTTTAACTACACAACTTCAGGCCTGAGGAGTGTTTTCCTTCTAGACTAGGAATGAAATATTCCAATTACTTAACGTGGCATTTAAAAGTAAAGTCCTAAAGTGTCATTCTGTTTTAAATGGTCTAGTTTGTCATTACATGGAGTAATCAGGAAGAAAACAATTCAGCGATAATGAATGGATTTCAGTAATTTGGTTGACAATCCATGGAAAAGACGAGAGGCCCATGAAGCTGAACTGTTAACTATTTGATAATATCCTTAAGTGTGTGCTGAGTTAAAGTTCTCGAGTTACTGTGTTTTGCTGGTGAGCAATCTTTCTCCTCACATGACTCAGAAGCAGGGTGGGGGAAAATAATTAATTGTAGCCTTTAATTGTAGAACCAGATTGAAAATTACCCTCAGGGGAATGAAGATTTTTCCAAAAATTAGTTACTTGATTTTTGTTGTTGTTGTTGAATGTAATAAGCTCAAAACAATGTGGGTTGTAGTCAATTCGCTTGTTATTCCCACAAGGGAAATGGAGAACCCTGAAGGAGGTAGACAGGGCCCTGACCCTAACCGTTTTCATAATACCGGAAAATATTAATAAGAAAGGAAGGCAGGGCTGGTAAGATGGCATGCTAGGAGCCTCCAGCCGGAAGACCTGAGTTGCATCCTCTGGACCCACACAATGGAAGGAGTGAACTGATTCTCCACAAGTTTTCCCTGTCCTCTACAAGTGCACCACGGTGGACACACACACACACACACACACACACACACACACACAGAGAGAGAGAGAGTAGCTAAGAACCTTATGCAAACTATTTCATTTAAATAGAAGCATTTTCTTCAAGTCTTCCTGTACCGACCCCAAGTGCTATCAGTGTGGCACTGACTAAAATTGTATGATTAGGGTTTGCAAAGATGTTGTGTTAACATCTGTACCCTCCTTTTCCTCACTGGCCATCCTTGATCTGCCCCCACCTCTCTTGTTTCTGCCATCCCTTAAGAAATACCACCTTATAATCCACTCCCAAGTACAGCTGAAAGTGTAGAAGAGCCACACTTGAGTGTGTAAGTGCTCTGCCTGTTCTGCATCCGGCCTCCTCTGGACTCGTTATCCTCTATAAGCTCCTGTTGTCTTTCCTTGAAACCCATCTGAAGAGCATTCTATCTCGCAACATAAACTATGAGCCAGTCAGAATCAGCCCAGCGAACCGATATCAGGAAAGCAGAAGGCCTTGCTGCGCACCACTTCAAGATGTAGATAAAATGAAGTTATGCATCTGCCCCGATTCCTTTTCCACGTTGGGCTCACCTTGCGTGATTTCATGGGACTGTCACCTGGGTGCTGGTTAGTTCCCTGGATGTCTGCCAAGAAGGAACTGGCATGAGGTTGCCCGATCATTTCGCCTTGGCACCGGAGGCTTAGCTGAGTTGTCGTTCACCTGGTGCTGGAAGCTGAAAGTCTTTGCGTAGCTGAGAATTCGTGTTACGTGACAACTTTGTGTTGTTGTGATTTTTTTTCTCACCTAAAAAAATAGATAATGAGGGGGGGTGGGGGTAAAAAAATAGATAATGAAAGTTGCCAATATTTCAGAATTCTGACACCATTATTGCATAGAGTGCACATTATAGATTTTTACGGCACAATAAAACCTGTTACTCAGGAAGTTGCCTACAGGACTCTGCTGTTTCTTACAGCTGGGTAAATGGTGACATCTCACGGCAAATTCTGTCCTCACCTGGCAGAAATGGGGTTTAGAAAGAAGGTATTAGGGCTTCATAATGTTCCAATAAATGGGGACAAGATAGGTTCTTAATACTGGCACTGATATAAAGCATGAAGAGAAACCAGCAATTATGATTCTACTGTCATTTTAATATTTTCTTCATCACACATTTTATTAACTTCAAAAATATTATTTAAATACAATTTATCTTACTTGCTGAATATTTCAGTGCTCCTAAAATTTTGTGCCACCTTAGTCTTAACTTGACAAATTGTCATATACCAAAATACAGTAGGAAATCTCAGCACACCCCAAATTCTCATCCTAGCCAGGCGTAGAGGTGGGTGAGCCTAAAGTTATCTCTGGAGGCCAAGGCAGGAGGAGGGTTTGAAACTAGTTGGGGTACTCTACCACAAGAAGCAAATGGTAAAATGAATAAATAATATGTAAAAACATCATACTGACCCCATACGTCTTATGTCACATACATAAGTAATTCATCTTCAAGTTTCATCATTAGCAGCTTTCGAGAGTTTTTGAACTGGGTCTCGTTGGGCATTCCAGTTGTTAGCATTATCAGAGATGAGTTATATATTGATCCATTGATTTATAAAATGGGTGCAAGAACAAAACATCTGTTATCATCTGTGTTTGCACAGAAATATCAAGTCAGCTTCCCTTACCCATTAGCTCATCCTGTTCTATATGAATCAGTGGTTTATTTCCTTATTTCTGTTTTCATTGTATGTGTTTATTTGCATGTACACACACAACCACATTTGTGGCATGGGACACCCGCTGTCAGTTAGAGGCCACCTTTAAAAGTCAGTTCTCTCCTTCCACCATGTTGCAGGAATTGAACTCAGGTGGGCAGCGTCAAGGCAAGTGCCTTCAACCACTGAGTCATCTCAATGGCCTATAGTTTTTATTTTAAAGAAATGAAATTTATTTAAAAGTTCTATTAGAAAGGTAACACATGAACAAAACTGGACTGGTTTTATAGGGAACTGATTCTTTTCATATTCATTAGAAGCAAAATGAAGAGAAAATTAATCTGATTTGCATGAAATCTTGCTTGCTAAGACATCTTGCTACAGAATGAGGACTCAGCCTTTTCCCAGCTCTGGCAGCGACACTGGCTTTTCAAATCTCTGCCTTTCTCCTTTGTAGTTGGTAATTATATCCCTAGGTTCCAAGGAAAAGGATAGCCCTCCTAGGGCCAATTTATCATTTGCTATTCCTGTAACTGCAAAATAAACCTGGATCCTCCAAAAAATCTAGCTCATTTTGTTAAAAGTTTTATGCTTATTTAAATTTTCGACATGACTTTCTCAGCTAGACCATTGTTAAGAAACCTTGGTAGATATATACAGAAAAAGGTTTGGCTTGATATTCTTCAAAGATGAACTACTTTATCTTGTTAATAAAAGTCATGTGTATGCGTATGTACATGTGTGTACGTGCATGTGTGCCTGTTTATATTCTGCCTGCATCTGTGCATGCAGATTTACATATGTGTACACATGTGTGCAGGCCAGAGGTTGGCATTCATGTCCTCCTAGATCACTCTCCACCTGTGTCTAAAGTGAGAGGTGGGGTCTCTCACTTGAACCCAGATCTCACTGATAAACCTAGTCTAGCAAGCCATCTTAACCCGGGGGGCACCTGTTTCAGCTTCTTACTCCCTGGGGTTGTGGTGGGTCCCCATGCCTTACTGGCATGTACATGAAAGCTGGAGATCTGGGATTTCAGTGGACCACCATGCCCTACTGGCATGCACATGAGTTCTGGACTCTGGTCTTCACACTGGTATGACAAATACTTTTCCTATTGATCTATCTCCCTAGCCCTAAAGTCGATCTCAACATTATAAACTTCCTTCTTTCAATTAGTGTCTGCAAACCAATTCTTGACCAAGCTGTACATGAATGCTCATATGCATATGAGAGGGCTTGCATGGATAAGCATTGCCCGTGTGCCTTTGTTCTTACATCTATTGAAAATTGTAGTTAATGCATGCGTGTGCGTGCGCGCGTGCGCATGCATGCATGCATGCATGCAATGTTTCCCCTAGTTGACATTGTACTACACGTCCACAGTAGTTGTATCTTAAGCATCTTTGTTTCCTGGATTCTTAGCTTAGTGCTGGTCATGTGCCCAGGATCCTCTCTTATCAGTAGTTTCACTCCATGGTTTCAGTTACCTGAGGCATGCCTCCATCCAAAAATGCTAAATGGAAGATTCCAGAAATAATTCGTAAGTTTCAAATTGCATGCCACCCTGGGTTAATCCGGTGAAATCCCATACAGTCTCACCTCATACTGCCCAGGAAAGATGCAATTGCCTGTCTATGAGTCATATTTTAAGGTCTCCTTTATCAGACAGGTGTCCTCATATCACACTTAACACGGCGTAAATGATTAAGTACCTTGCTGTACTTAATAAGGCTCTGAGGTACAAGTCGTGATATTGCACCCAGGATACAACAAAGGGAAGCCACAAAGTATTTCTTTTAATGAAAAGGTGTAAGCTTATAAATATATGTGGGGAAGGCAAAAGAAAAAGTATATATTTGAATGTGTGTAGGAATCAATGCCATCTTTGGTTTTATATGTCGCCAGAGATCTTGGAATGTGTCCCCCGTGGGGTAAAGGCACTGTGGAGAGCAGCTCAAAATGAAGTCTCTAAAGCGATGCCTTCAGCTCCTTCACCTCAGGGATCTCTCACAGAGCAGGAGTTGTTGGCGAACATGAGCCTGAGGTCAGGCAGAAACGCACAGGCAGCACCAGCAGGAAGGAAAAGTCAGGGGACAAAAGCGAGAGGGAATAGAGAAGCTGGGGAACCTCTTAGAGCATGAAGAGAAGGTGGAGGAGGTCCCGAGGATGTGGCAGCCAGCACGCCAACCCAAGGTGGCTACAATGTGCACAGAGGCCAGGCGTGCTTATACCCTCTCCCCATCTATATCACGAATGTGACTTAGGAACTGTTTTCTAACAAGAGCGTTTCTTGAGATCTCTTTCTTCCAAAATACCCTCTCATAACACAGGTTGGAATCTCTTTTTTTAAAGTTAAGATTTATTTTTTACCATATGCGTAAAACAATCGGACATCTTTCCGGTGTGCTGTGTAAGGAACCTTATGTCACAAGTTGTGTTTATTAATCTATAGTAAAAAGAGTGGGCTTGGCTGATCAGTTCATGCTTTATCATTTGATTCCTATAGAATCTATAGTATAGAGAGCATCATAAATTCTATCTGTGCCCAAAAAGTACACTGCAGTCCTAATCTTTTATGTTATGTTATATATATGTGTGTATATATTGCCATCATATATAAAGTGTTATGTCTTATAAATAGATATAAATAATCATATATAAGGTGTTATGCTTTATACACATATAAATAATTATATATAAAGTGTTATGTTTACTAATTAGATGTTTATTGCCATCTTCATTTACAATTCAGTTGCTAGATTATTTTTGCTTCCTTGGATGAGGAATGTTGTGACTTAAAGGATGAAAATGTATCAGTTGCCTGAACTTGACTGTACGAATGAGTCCTTACTGAGGAAGATGGCAGACTCCAGGGCTAATCTAGGAGGTTTCTGTACCTAGGAGTCTCCTGTAGACCTGGAAGTGGCATGGGAGGGAATCACAAACAACCATGAAATAATACTGACTCTAACGATGGTGAAAGCACCTCCCGTCTAAGACACAGAAGCAAGGTGTTCCTTGCTGAATTCCAAATAAAATCCAAGTACAAGAGTCTCCTGAAATGACTGGTGGGTTTTTATCTCGATACAGAGGCAGCCACAAACTATACACTTAAAGAACCTGGACATAAGCACAGGTGGAAATAATAAATATGGCTAAGAGAAAATTGCCTTCAGTTAATTAAAAAACAAACAAATCAAAAAGCCTTAATGAACTCAAATTAGTTTTAGCATTCAGTGTTTTGTAAGCCTCTGTGAGGTCTAATGAGTTTTAATATATTTTAGTTCTAGCTTGCAGACATATTAAAGAACAATAACAAGTTTAATTAATGGAGTCATCTAATTCTCCAATTCTCTAGTCATCTATCAAGGAATGTCAATATGACGCAGTGTGCTACTGGGCCTGGCTTTGAAGTTAGCTGTTAAGCTGCTGTGCTGCCGGTCCTCGCACGCTGTCTGCTGTGTGAGATCCACCAAGTTCTCCAACTCTGAGGTGGTAATGGAATCCTCAGTGAACTTGAGTCCTTCTTACTGTCAGCTACAAAATCCTCTCTAGTAAGTGCACAGCTTCATGTGCCTGCCTTTCTCTGCTTGGGGCATGTGAACGCCATGCAGGATCAGGAGACGTGTCTATTACCTCTTCGGTACCTTAGTTATATTGGGAGATAGATCTCTTTTTGATATATAATTTTTAAGAACTTCATACATGAACATGGTATCTACTTTAATCTTACCCCTCCTTCCCTTCAATTTCTTCTCTGCTCCATTCAATGATCTCTTCTTCATTTTTTATTATTACATGTATATGCATGTATTTGCACACACACATGTATATATGGGTATGTGCATACACATGTATATACAGCTTACTGAATGAATTTAGTGTTATTTGTGTGTGCCTGTGTCCAAGGATAAGCACTTGGGGTTTGATGACTGATGACTTATGCTGGAACTTGTCCCCAAGGGTCACTGATTCTTCCTCTTTCAGATGCCATTGACCACCTGTAACTCTGTGCTAGAGGTGGAACCGCGTGGGATTCCCGTGGTCCTCCTAGGCCTGTCAACAGGGTCATTATGCTATTCTTCTCCAGGCAATCATCCTGCTAGTATCTCGTGGGTGCATTTTACCTGGCAGGTCCCCAAGACTCTGTCTGCAAGCAGGGGTCCTGGGCCTCTGGGAATATCCTCGCACCATTCTCATTGTATACTTTTAAGCAACTTTGGCTCTACCTTAACAATGTGCCTGTCTATCAGCCAATCTCTCTTCCAAGTTTCTGCATCTGTAGTTTGATTATTACATATATATGCCTATGAAATATTCCAAACAATAGCTTTTTCTCAATTCCAATACTACTGTACGCAAATGGGGGTGTTCATTAAATGTTTCTGGGCTGGGCAGGATTGTAGTAGATTTGGGCAATTAGTCTTCAGTTTAAAATTATGAGGTATATGGCACCAATCTATTAGCAGGAAGGATCAAAACTTAATTTATGGCAGGTGTGGGGAAAATTGAAGAGCTTCAGGAATTCAAAGAAGTATTTATTTGCACAAGATATGAAAGATAATCCATGACAGTAATAAATGCAGTATAAACGCCTGGAAGCATGGAGTGTGCTCTGGATTCTCTCCCCTGTCCTTGGTCTCGCTTGGGTTTTAAGAATTTGTTTTTGGACTCAGTTAACCAAAGTTCATATAAAAGCTAGATGATTTTTTTTCAAATTTAGGCTCTAAGTGAATAAAGAGAAACTTCTGAGAAATCCAAAGATATTCTCGTTAGTAAATGCTACATTTCACTTTGCTGAAGAGACACTTTATTTTTGACACACTCTCTCTCTCCCTCTCCCTCTTCCT
>LOJH01042184.1:0-12131 GCA_001685095.1 Ellobius talpinus | reverse complement strand
GAAGATCCCTGAGACTGAACAGTCTCCTTGTCCTGTGCAGTCAGTCCCAGCAGTGAAGATCCCTGAGACTAAACAGTCTCCTTGTCCTGTGCAGTCAGTCCCAGCAGCGAAGATCCCTGAGACTGAACAGTCTCCTTGTCCTGTGCAGTCAGTCCCAGCAGCGAAGATCCCTGAGACTGAACAGTCTCCTTGTCCTGTGCACTGTCAGGTGTGTTTCTTTGAGCCTTCGTAGCAGGGTGTGAGTGGTGAAAGAAGGGAGATAAAGAGAGATGGCATAAACCGAGGTCCTGAGTGGGAAGGTTTGCAAATGTTTGCAGGAAACCCCACTTATTTTATGTGTTTAATTAAAAAAATTATTTAGTTTTTTATTTTATGTGCACTGGTGTTCTGTTTGTGTGATTTTTGTCAGATCCCCTGGAACTATAGTTACAGACAGTTGTGAGCTGCCATACGGGTGCTGGGAATTGAACCTGAGTCTTCTGGAAGAGTAGCCAGTGCTCTTACCTGGTGAACCATCTCTCCAGCCCCTATATTTAATTTTTTTGAGATAGAATCTCTCTCCATAGCCCTGGCTGTCCTGGAACTCACTTTATAGACCAGGCTGGCCTTGAACTCACAGAGATTCACCTGCCTCTGCCTCCTGAGTGCTGGGATTAAAGGTGTGTGCAACCGCATCCAGCTATATTTTTTCAATAAAAAAATAAAATTGCATATTCAATTAAAAAATTTCAAATCTGTAGCTGTTTGAGTGTGTGAAATCAAATATAATAAGATAATCTTTGTAAATGATACCAGGTCTGGTGAAAAATTGAGATTAATAGCTGCTGGTATAATTCTCTGCCTCCTTGTCAAATTATCTGAAACTTAGTGATGATAACCCCCAGCTATAAAGCATGGAAATCGCTTCTTGGGTAGGAGAGCTAGTCTTGTACTGTTAAACCTGTGAAAGAAAGGCTGAACTCAGGGGTGTGGCTCAGTGGGTAAGGTGCCTGCAGAGAAGCATAGAGAAGCATGGAAGGTCCACAGCATGTGTGGAAAAGCCAGACACCGTGTGCAGTGTTCCTCCAGTGCTTGGGGTGGGGGGCTGATGAATAGTGGATCCCTGGCACTTGCTGCCTAGCCAGTCTAGCTGAATTGATGAGTCCCAGGTTGAGCAAGAAAGACTCCCTCAAAAGATAAAGTGCAGATTGATAGAAGATACCTGATTCTAAACCCTGGCCTCCATATGCAAGTGCAACTCTTGTACACTCATGCATGACCCATACACAAGCATGCACACACACACCAAGCTGCATTCACAGAATTTGGTAGCCGAGAATGACTGCCCAGTATTTAGAAGCACACCCGTGGCCACGTGTTGGAAATAGACACTGCAAGGAGCGTTAGCGACCTCTACAGCGGAGCCCTGGAAGGAGAAGAAGGTGACACCATTGCAGAAATGAAGCAGGAATGTTGGCTTCTTGCTCAGTACTTAAGGGAGTATCATCATTGTGTTGCAGGGATAAAGTGCAGCCACCACTACCCTCAAAAAGTTTTCCATGTATGGGGACGTATATGGATGAACAGATGGTTTCACCTCTGTCTGATAAAACCATGGAATAATAATAGTGGCTATCGCTTGAGGATCTTCTGAATTTGTGTCATGGATCAGCTGTCAATACGCTATGAGGTGCGAGCGCAGGAACAGGAAGCCAACTTCAGCTTTTGGTTCTTTCTTCTCGAACCTGTTTTCTATTGGCAGCCCCTGGGCTGGGCTGGGCTGGGGATTGTGGGGTGGGTAGGAAATGTCTCAATTTTCCATGAGTTTTTTTGAGTAATAGAAAACAAAAAGAATGTAATCTGTTAGAAAATGGAAAAGAAGCAGAAAACAATCAAAGTGCATTAGCTTATAGTTCACACCTATAGCTTACACAACATAATTTTCCTCTAACTTTTGTAGGTATTTCCATCAAACCAGCTATTGACATTCCTTCAATCTACTTTCTTGTGACTATTTTAAATTCACATTTTGTATTTCCATGTCCTTTTGCTGACAACCAATCCCAAACTGCTTACTGATGAAGGATGAGCTTCCAAGGTATCCCCGTCATGTGAGGGTCACTTCGAAGAACATGGAGTCTTCATCTACAATGTAGTACTCTTTTTCCAAAGAAATCCATGCCCAGGTTAGATGGAAAGCTTGATATGTTAGTTTGTTTCCTCCTGTAATGGATAGAAGACATCAGCAGAAGTGACAAAAACAAACAAACAAACAAAAAACCAACCAACCAAACAAACAAACAAAAAAACACTCAGGGCACACACTTACTTATTATTTCCTATAGAGAAGAAAGGGTCTTTGGTTTTCTAGAGAACACGGTAAGTGATTCTCCACACGTGGGTAGTAACCATCACAGGGGTTGCATAGCAGATAGCCTGAATATCAGATATTTACATTAAGACTCATAACAGTGGCAAAATTACAGCTATGAAGTAGCAATGAAAGTAAATTCATGGTTGGGGGTCACCATAATGTGAGGATCTGTACTAAAGGATTGCAGCATCAGGAAGGTTGAGAACCAAAGACTTAGAGAAACAATTCTACAAGTTGTTAAGCACAAATCAGATATTCAATACATGTCAGTTATTTTAATCAGAATTTTATTTATTTATTTATTTTTATTTTTAATTTGTGCATATGTGCACAAATGTGTGCATGTGTATGTATTTGAGTATGTGCATATGGATGAAGGTGCCAGTGGAGGCCAGAGAGGGCATCAAAGTACCTGGAGCTGGAGTTACAGGCTGTTGTAAGCTTCTCAACTTTCAGCATGGTTTTAAAGCAGCACAGGCTTGATTTATGCCAGGCTACCCACTCCTGGTTTAATATACCTTTTACTAATAACTGGATTATTTGTATTTTAAAATTTCTGCTAGCCTTAAGAACAGCCTCTATTTTTCTCATGGCATCTGAACTCAAGGCATTCACCTACTTCATTATCTATTGAGGTGAGGCCTTGTGCAAGGTAGGTGGTGCTACTCTCGAGCAGGTTAAAGGTCCTGGGCTATGTAAGGATTTCTGGAAAAAAAAAAGAATGCCAACTGAGCAAGCCATGATGAGCAAGTCAGTGAGCAGGATCCTCCCCATGGCTTCCGAGTAAAGCTCTTAGAGTAGCTGTTCTGCTTGACTTCCTACCTTGGTTTTCCTCCCAAAGAAGGGACATTCCCAGTGAGGGACTGGGATGTGTTAGTCAAACACCCTTTTCTCCTCCAAACTGTTTTGGCTGGTGTGTTACCCCAAGAGTAGAACCTTAATTAGGGCAACAATAGAGAAAAGGCGCCTGTCCCAAACACATAGGAAGTGTGGCAGAAGTAGTCCAGAAATACTCGGCTGGACCCTGAGCTCGAAATAATCTTCTCTGTATAGGTACTCGACTCCAGGGCTGTCCTGGAACTCACAGAGATCCACCTGGCTCTGCCTCCCAAGTGCTGGAATTAAAGGAGCGCCACCACCACCTGGCTGGTTTGGAGTATTTCTAAAGCAGTGTGAGTGAACTCAGTAGAGTAGGTCTCCTTCTCCAGTGATATCTCATTTGTGGATGGCCTGCAGAGAACAGAAACATGGAGAAGGAAGCCACCGTTTCCATCCTGTCTGCGAGTATGAGCTGGGCGTCTAGCCTTTGCTCTCCTGGCCATTGCTAGTTCGTCTCGCTTCACACTCAGGCTGTCTTGTGCCACCAGCTTTCCTGGAGCTCTGGCGTGCAGACGGCAGATGTGAGACTCTTCAGTTCGAGAAACAATCTGTTACCCTATTGGCACAGTTTCTTGGGAGAACTGTGATTAACGCTAAATGGCGAATTAATTAATTTATTTCAAGGATTTCAAATACACTTAATAATCCTAGATAAAGTTTATTAAGCATTTTTGTTTAATAAGGAAACTGAGTTAATGACTTGTTAAGGATTTCTTTATAATAGGCACTTGAAAGGCATTTTAAAGAGGCGGATGAACAGTAGGATGTTTGACTGAATGAATTTGTAGATGGATGTGGCCGTGTGCTTGTTCTGGAAGGGTTATTCTGGATTTGGTGAGGGTAGCTCCCTTAGAGAACAAACAGGGCCTGCGGAGTCTCAGCACATGACACATGCTCTGTCTTCCTAGGCTCCCTAACCACAGATGTGGCAACTTTGGGATCACTTTTAAAACTTGGCTTAGGAAAGAAACTACTTTTCAAGTTGGAAATATATGGCACTGGGAATGTGGAGAGCCAGGGAGACTGACAGGCATTGTAGGTCTGTGTCTGGATAATTGGAAGCAGCTCTAAATTCAGTTCTTTTTGCTACCCAGCTGTTCTGGAACTAGCTCTTGTAGAACAGGCTGGCCCCAAACTCACAGAGATCCACCTGCCTCTGCCTCCTGGTTGCGGGGATTAAAGGTGTACGCCACCACTGCCCAGTTTAAATTCAGTTCTTTATATGGCTAGATAGGTAATGTAAGCCACAGTCGCAGAAGGAAATGAAGGGCAGGGATGTCTTGACTTTGTCAGGTGAGGATAAAGTACCTGCTTACACATAGGTGTGATTTTCACACATGAAGGGCTGAATGTTTACAATACACCTTTTGCCTTCTAAAGTAGTTTTGGAAGACAGTGTACATCTATGACCTTTGGGGACTCAGCACCGGGGATGAATGTCATCAAGGGCTAGGGAAAAAGCCCCTTTATACATATCCATTTCTGGTTGCTTTGGTTGTTTGGTAGGTGATTTTTCAAAAGGTTTATTTACTTTTTATGTATGAGTGCTGTGTCTGCATGTACACCTGCGTGACAGACAGGGCCTCAGATCTCACTGCTACCATGTGGCTGCTGAGAGGTGAACTCAGGACCTCTGAAACAGCAGCCAGTGCTCTTAACTGCTCAGCCATCTCACCAGCCCTTCCATCTCATTTTAAATGTGAATCGTAAACTGCCTGTGGTATAGAGCTGTGTGTATCCCAAAGTAAGGATAGGAAGAGGTGCTGCCATTGGTGAGCTGCAGTGCTGCCGGAGTGTTGCAGTCTGGGGTAGGCTCTGTTCCCTGTGGACTGATCTTGAATGTTACAGGCAGTCTGTCTGTCTAGACCAATACCAATCAACGCCTTGTTACTCTATTGTAGGGAATTGTGGAGAAAAATGGTAAGAAATTTTAGGGGCAGCAAAGAAGAGGAAGGGAAATAGATGCATATCTTGAGGGTCAGAAGCAATGGAAAGAAGAAAGCTCACAGGGCGAGAAAGGATGAAGGGCCTAGAACGGAGCTCCAGAGTGAGGAGTTGAGCAGTGATACAGGAGAGTCTCTGGACCTGGATCTGAGCTCCAGGCGTCTGATGTCTGTTGCTTCCATTTGAAATCTCTGTATGTTACCTAGGGCCAAATACTTAGTAGGTGCTTATGAGTAGTTTTGCTTATTTGTTTTAAAGTAAATCATTCTAAACGCATCTGTAGCTGGCAAACTTTACATATTTGTCTGTTGTTTTATTTGTAGATGTTTTCAGGCTTGGTTTTAGCTTCTGTATATTTTCTGGAGGAATATAGTTTGCAGACATTTTGAGTTCTTTTGTCTATTTAGAAATTCTTAGTCAGGTGGTGGTGGCACACACCATTAACCCCAGCACTCGGGAGGCAGAGGTAGGCAGATCTCTGTGAGTTTGAGGCCAACCTGATCTACAAGAGCTAGTTCCAAAGCTACAGAGCAATCCTGTCTCGAAAAAAGGAAAAAATAGAAAAATGAAAATAAAATGAAATTCTTTCTCCGTGTTTCATTTATCTATGTGGCATGTGCGTGCATGAATGTGCACACACACACACACACACACACGCACACTCACAAGCACTCAAGCCTCACAGTGCTCTTGCGGAGGGCAGAGGACAACTTGCTGGAGCCAGTTCTCTCCTTCCACCATTGCAGGAGTTGGTGCAGGGTAGGGAGGACCTGGGGATTGAACTGAGGTCTTCAGGCTCGGATGCAAGCGCTCTTACCCACTGATCCATCTCACTGGTTCTCATGATGGCATTTAGAGAAATCTAGATGGCTTTTGTGTCAATTGAAAATGGTGAATTTTCATAATCCAAAACAGCTGCAGTGGGAGTGGAGCGAAACTTCCAGCTGTTGTCATTGTTACTGCCACCAAAGGAACTTATTTTTAATAGTGTAACCTATTTGTTATTCATTTAAACTATAGGTAAAAACAAGTTATGAATAGTCACTTGAAGCACTTGTGTGAATCCTTGAGTTCTCAGGGCATGCGTGACTTTCAATTATATTTTTCTTGATTTATTTGTTATCAAGACATCTATGGGTTCAGTCCCATTACTTTTACAAGTGCGCTTTAAAATATCATAAATTTAAAATATTGTAAATTAAGATGTGGTTGGTAATTGCATAGTCATTTGAATTTACGAACTAAGTTTGTAAACTGATCATTATGATGAGGGAGAACTGGATACCGTTCTCAGGCTTGGCAGAACTAGAAAGCGTCCTATCACTGGTGAGCAACTGCATGAATGAGTCTGACAATGAGTGGTTTGGGAATACAGATATTTTTGTTGTCTTAGGAGTTTGGCCACCATCCCCTCTGAAATGTGACACAGCCCAAGACATATTGGGACTATTTCATATCTGGCTTGATTAGATTCCCTTGAAACGAGAAATTTATACCATTGCCAGGATTTTTATCCACACCTGTGGGTGTTTAGCAAGGCCAGCTCCCCCCATCTATGGGCACCCTATAGTCCTGTAGCTTTAAGCAAAGCCCAGTTTACCACTACCCACATGCACCCCTGTGCCCCCAACTACATTGTCAAAAACAACAGGCATGAGAAACTGACTTCCATTATTTGACATTGAAGACTGTCAATGCCACAGCTCACACTTCCAGCTTAAGTCATTTTTATGCAGTTATTGGAATTTTTAATTTTTATTGAAATTTTCTTGACATGGCAAGGAAAGTTACAAAAAAATGGTTCTCTGCCTGAGTCCAATTTCCTATGTCTGTGACACTGAAGTAGGGTAAAGAGGTAACTGGAGTCCAAGCCGGTGTAAGGTGGTGAAGTCCGAGATGCTGAGTCTTTGCTGTCTCTGTGGATGGCCATGGGACTCAGATGTGAGTAGGCCAGGGAGACCCAGCCTGCTGCTGTGAAGGCCACGATGCCCTGGGAAAGTGTCAGGCTGTACCCGATCTTGAGATTACAACCTCCTGCCTCAGCATTGAGTGTTGGGAGTGCTGGCGCATGCCATCAGGTCCAACTGAACCTGGTTACGGGGGAGTGGAGCTTTGCAATAGGAAATGGCTTGAGCGCACAGAAATGTGTAACAGTATGATCATGGAATTTTAAGGTAATCTAAAATAGCACTAGTCTCTCCACTGGCACTTTAAATGTGTGTTACTATTAGAGATGGGAGGATAGAGAACATTTATGTTGTAATAGTGAATCTATAGCCCAAGAGACACAGTTTACAAAGCTCCATAAAGTTTTAAACATTTTATCTGCAGAAGAGACTGTGAGGTGATTGCCAAACCTGTCCTCTACCCCGGGCACTTCCATTGGCCATTTTGCCCCAATTTCCCGGAAGTCAGATGTGACCACGTGACTTGGCTCATTGAGTGGAAATGATCCATGTTTCACCTGGGTGAAGCCACAGGGACCCTTACGTGATCTCCCAGGCTCTCTTCTACTTCCAGGTGGGAGGGATGGGCATGATCCCACAAGGGTTTTGGAAACCTGGCATTAAAGAATAGAGCATATGTCAGAAAAGAACCCATTTCCCAGACATTGCATAGAGGAAAGTTAAGTGGCCAGAGATATTCAGGCTAGACATTTTCCCGCTGTCTCCCCAGACAGCATCACCAACCAGGGACTAAATGCTAAATATCTGAGCCTGTGGAGGATAGTGCTCCCTCAGCACCCCTTCCCTCCTCTCTCACTTTGTAGCCTCCCACGTACCCAGCTGTAAACTCTATAAACTTTGATATCAACTTGCCAGGCAAAATATGGAAAACTGTGCAACCGTAGCATGACTGTTATGGGAATAACAACTGTTCCCTAATCAGACTTGAGCCTGACCCACTGATGAGAATTCACTTACGGGACTGTAAACTCTGGTAAAATCCTATGCCTGGGGAAGTAACAGGCCCTAGAGAGGAATCGGCTAATATTGTTAAGCTCAATTTGTATAGCATCGGTTTACCTTGTCTTAGTTACTGTTCTATTGCTGTGAAGAGCACCAGACTAAGGTGACTTATAAAAGTAAGCATTAAACTGGGGACTTGCCTACAGTTTCAGAAGGTTAGTCTATGATCACCATGGCAAGAAGTAAGGCAGGCAGGTATGGCCCTAGAGCAGTAGCTAACACATTACATCTTGGTCTCAGGTAGCAAGTAGAGAGAAAATAAGATGGGCCTGGCATTGGCTTTTGAAACCTCAGAGGCCACCCTGCCTGACACACTTCCTCCCCCAAGGCCACACCTCCTATTCTTGCCTAAGTAATCCACCAGCTTGGAACAAAACATTCAAATATGTGGGCCTATGAGGGCCATTCTCATTCAGATCACCATGAACTTTCTAATTGTTTATGTTTATGGTCTTAGATAAATGCAACTTCCAACCTTAATCAGAGAAGTCTCTTTTTGTACTGGAAGGTGATGAATGCAGACACACAAGTGCTCAAGGCTCTGAAAATAAGTGACATCTGAGTGTTTAGCCGTAAACAAAACATTTATACTACCTTCTCTAATACTTTGCAGAAGAGGGGTTGAAAAGAATGGAGGGCCTAAAAGAAGGTGGTAAGAAGAGCTATGAAATGCTGTAACCTGGGCATGATTCAGCCATTTCAATCCTGAGCACAATGCAACCATGCTTGCCTACACCCAGCCTGCACAAGGATAGGTCTGTCAAAAGCCAACTAGGAATTGAGGAGGTTTCAGAGGCCTGCCTCCAACTACTGAACTATTGGCCACTGATAGATTCTGGGAAATTAGAGTCATTGCCATCAGTGTGTAGCCACTGATGACCTTACTAGGCTCCAAACTCATGGACACACAGAAAACCATGGCTAAACCTATTGGGTCTCCAATCAAAAGTAAACAAAAACATATAAATATGGCAAAGGGGCTTGTTAGGAAGAGAAAGGGGGGATAGAGAGAGACCTGGGAGGGTGGGGGAGAATAACCAGATGCTTTGCATGCATGTAAGAAAATTCCAAAGAGCAAGTTCAATAATTACATAGATAGAAAGGAAGTTATTGATCAGAGCTGGTGAAAATAGTCTGTGTTATTAGCCTGTTACACATTTCCCTTTACTTTTACATAAAATTGGCCACAGTAGCTGTCCTGGGAAGCATCCATCTGTTTATTAGTTTAAAAGCCTTAAAAATGATTTACTTCTGGAAAATATTTTTATATCCAGTAATGTAATATATGGGAGATGGGAAATATAATTTGAAGAAAAACTTGGCTACCTTCTAAGATCAATTGGCTTTTTTTCCCCCATTTTGGTAATTCTAACAATCTATAAAATTACATTTGGGTTGTTTGTAATTTACTCTAAAGCCTTAGGAGGGTGATTTCACTGAGTCATTCTCAAATGGGGACAGTTTTTCCTAGTAGGAGACACTTCTGGCTGTCTCCCTGGAAGAGGTGGGGCCGTGCCCTGCTGTGGCTTTGTGTTGGGCCAATACTCTGCCTTTCACAGTACAACTTCCCATGTCAGCCGCGCTGCAGTGGAGAAACCTGGCTTAGAAAGCAAAGTGTGGATAGAAAAAAAATCTTCTATCCACATTTCTGAATATCTGTTTTTGGCTTTAACTCCACCATAATGCCATTATTGAAACCCCAAGGACAATTCACAGATACTCTCATTGACCATTTGCTGTTATGATCTGTAAGCTGTCTTTTTCATATATTTTGACTGGTTGGATTTTTGGCATTTTCACTTTGGGTTTTACGGACTCTTAAAGCAGCTGTATATAAGTTTGTTTTCCTCAGTTCATTATTTTTTCATTGTTTTATATTAATTGTAATTGGATAATGTAATGGCTAATCTTGGTTGTCAACTGACACACTTGGGAAAAGGAAATCTTAACAGAAAAATTGCATCCAGCAGATTGGCTTGTCGCCATGTCTGTGGGGCACTTTTTTGATTGATAATTGACGCAGAGGGCCCAGAGCACTGTGAGAGCGCCATCCCCAGGCAAGTGGGCCTGGCCTACATACGAAGTGTAGCATGTGAATCTGGGAGCTGTCTGTAGGCCAGGTTCCTCCACGGGAGGAAGAGCTCTTTCGAGCTCCTGCCCTGAGTTCGTGCCGGTTTTGCCAGTGATGAACTGTAAACTGTAAATTGCAAAGCCTGTCCTCCCCCGTTGCGTTTGCTCATGCTGTTTATTGCTGAGACACAGAAGCAGACACAGAAGTCATAGCACTCTTTAGGAAGTGCCCATTTCAGCCATTTAAAAATCCATATGTTTTTATTTTAAAAAAGGCATTTTTATTGAATTTATCAAGTCATTCTCTAGTGTCTGTCAAGATAATGATGTGATCTTTTTCAATAAGCTACAATACCATGATAAATTATATCATTTTCAAGAATGAGTTTTCAGTAAATTCTGGATGAGTTATAATATTTTAAGATTTTTGTCTCAAAAGCTAAGTGTGGTGTTTATTTTTATTATGTCCTCTATTGCTGAAGACACTATGGACTTCAGGAACAAGGAGAGATGCCTGAGTTGGAACTGACATGAGATCTCCCTGCCTGAGGACTAGTGTCCATGGTATCTGAGAGCACAAGGCAAGCATCCAAAGGAGGGAGGCAACTGGCAGTCCTACCTAGCTATGATTTCTATAAGCCACGTCAATGACCAGCTTGGCACTCTAATCCTAAGAGTTCAGCAGTGGCACACATACCTTGGCAATAACCAACAGCTCTCTAATCAGACTTGAGACCACTCAACAAGAGGGGAACCATGCCTGGTACTGGAACCTTGACAACTACTCAGGGCTAGCGAAGTCATGGATCTTGGAGGAGAACCTACAGCCACTGCTTTACTAAAACAGCATAATCCCCAACTACACTCTAAATATTTATACTAATACCCACAGACAAGTGAGCCATCATCCTCCATCAAGGAAATTTTACTTTGCAACAGAGAGCACTACAGAAAACCACATCTAGTCAAAATAAGGCATTGTGGAGCCTGCTCCCAGTGGATATGTCTACAAAACACCCCATACATAAGGCTCAGGGAACATTTCGGAAGAAGAGGCAGAAATATTTTAAGAGTCAGAGGACCAGGGACTTTGCTATGAGACTGTGTGTCATGGTCCAGCCTTGATGGGTTCATACGTTCCAGGGCAGAGGCAGGTGGATTAGAAATGTTAGCAGACAAAAGAGAGACACAAAAGAGGACAGAGACAGAACAGAGTCCGGAGGGCAACCCAGTCAACACTGAATGTGCCCACGTTTATTTTCCATATGCTTTGTATATCCAAATCCAAAAGGGGGGAAGAAGGCAAGACTTCTTTACTGTTAGGAATTTTTCCTAATGCGAGCTCTCTGCTGACGCAAAATCCCAATCAAGCCAAATCAAAACAAGCTAAATTAAGAAATATCCAGGTTTAATGGGATTCCTGCGCTCTCGGGTGGCCCTGAGGGGGAACCGAGAGGCCATGAATGCGACCACCAGGAGGAAAGAAAAGGGACCACGTGATCCTCTTTTGGGAGTTCACTTAAATACTCTGTGGGAGTGGTCCTGACCCCTTACCTGGCATGCTGGGATTTGGAGTAGAGACCAATACAACTCTCAGGCCTGGGGGCTGGGATAGATGTGAGGGGTTGGGGGCTATGCTCCCAACTTAACAATCCAGACTCTTTGGATATAGGGATGACAGGAAATTGAAGTGATAGGCTCTCTAGGGAAAGGGGGCTCAAGCCTGGTGACTTCCTTTTGGGGGCGACGTGGGGAAGGGAGAACTGGGTGTTGTTGGGTCCACGCTCAGAGAGAGGCGTGGCTGGAAAGGCATCTCATGTGCTGTCATCCCGGAGATGTCAGGCATCTGTTCCTTGGGGGGAGTGAGAAGGCAGGTGTCTAGGAAGAAAATATTGTTATTACCAAAGATGAGTGTG